>JAVTVY010019523.1:0-75024 GCA_036873755.1 Hanleya hanleyi | reverse complement strand
GAAGGTATTATGTGAGATTCCCTGAAGGCCCCAGTAACCTGACCCTGTATAACTTACCAGGAAGGTATTATGTGAGATTCCCTGAAGGCCCCAGTAACCTGACCCTGTATAACTTACCAGGAAGGTATTATGTGAGATTCCCTGAAGGCCCCAGTAACCTGACCCTGTATAACTTACCAGGAAGGTATTATGTGAGATTCCCTGAAGGCCCCAGTAACCTGACCCTGTATAACTTACCAGGAAGGTATTATGTGAGATTCCCCGAAGGCCCCAGTAACCTGACCCTGTATAACTTACCAGGAAGGTATTATGTGAGATTCCCTGAAGGCCCCAGTAACCTGACCCTGTATAACTTACCAGGAAGGTATTATGTGAGATTCCCTGAAGGCCCCAGTAACCTGACCCTGTATAACTTACCAGGAAGGTATTATGTGAGATTCCCTGAAGGCCCCAGTAACCTGACCCTGTATAACTTACCAGGAAGGTATTATGTGAGATTCCCTGAAGGCCCCAGTAACCTGACCCTGTATAACTTACCAGGAAGGTATTATGTGAGATTCCCCGAAGGCCCCAGAAACCTGGCCCTGTATAACTTACCAGGAAGGTATTATGTGAGATTCCCCGAAGGCCCCAGTAACCTGGCCCTGAATAACTTACCAGGAAGGTATTATGAGAGATTCCCTGAAGGCCCCAGTAACCTGGCCCTGTATAACTTACCAGGAAGGTATTATGTGAGATTCCCTGAAGGCCCCAGTAACCTGACCCTGTATAACTTACCAGGAAGGTATTATGTGAGATTCCCTGAAGGCCCCAGTAACCTGACCCTGTATAACTAGAGTATACACACAGCTCTCCGACCTCGTCTGTTTTACAAAGGAATGGCGTTCCTTCAATCTTGATCACCACCATCACAGCTGGAAATATAACGGGACATAAATTATACTGTTTTATTTTTCTGTTTGATGTGTACAAGTTTCAAGATTTGAATACAGTATATCAAAGGAAGGAACAGATCACCACCATCACAACTGGAAATATAACCTGGTATAAATTATAATGTTTTATTATTCTGTGTGATGCATAAAAGTTTAAGATTAGAATATATTAACGCAGGGGAAGAAGATATATTTGAAGAATTTCTGAGCAGAAATTTGAAGTTCGACTTGCATGTATTTCGTGGTTTTGAATAAATTTGTAAACAGAGACTGATAGATTCTTTTTCCCGATGAAACAACAAACTCTAGTAACGCTCTTGAAGGAAGGTTATTCAGATTTGTTTTTTTTCTTCTTTTTTTTCTGTCCAGAAGATGCAATAAATGTCCAAATAACAATGACGTCACAAAATAATACATGTGGCTGTCGCCATCGGGACCCCTCGGGCCGGGCCCAGAGCAATTGTGGAAATAATGTTTCTGACCCCAACAACTCACATATTTGGGGTGGGCATAATTTTACCTGTATGATATAGATCATAGACAGACAAAACAATATAGCAATAGAGCAGTGATTACCTATAGTAGATGTACAGTAGTCGAACGATTACTGTCTATTCACAGCAATCCACACAGTTTGTGTGAACTCCTGAAAAACACATCCCATGGCACCGACTTTCAATAGGCTTCTGGTACTGGCTGTATTAAACAACTGTATTAAGTTTCATTGTTGTGAGTGAAGGACTTTTTGAGATAATGTGTTTACAAGGATATGGACCAACAGAGATGTATAAAGGGGCAGAACTCCTGAAAAACACATCTGATTACACCGACTTTCAATAGGCTTCTGGTACTGGCTGTATTAAACAACTGTATGAAGTTTCATTGTTGTGAGTGAAGGACTTTTTGAGATAATGTGTTTACAAGGATAAAAACAGACAGACATGTATAAAGGGCATAACTCCTGAAAAACACATCCAATGGCACCGACTTTCAATAGGCTTCTGGTACTGGTTGTATTAAACAACTGTATGAAGTTTCATTGTTGTGAGTGAAGGACTTTTTGAGATAATGTGTTTACAAGGATATGGACCAACAGACATGTATAAGGGGCATAACTCCTGAAAAACACATCCGATTACACCGACTTTGAATAGGCTTCTGGTACTAGCTGCATTAAACAACTGTATGAAGTTTCATTGTTGTGAGTGAAGGACTTTTTGAGATAATGTGTTTACAAGGATAAAAACAGCCAGACATGTATAAAGGGGCATAACTCCTGAAAAACACATCCAATGGCACCGACTTTCAATAGGCTTCTGGTACTGGCTGTATTAAACAACTGTATGAAGTTTCATTGTTGTAAGTGAAGGACTTTTTGAGATAATGTGTTTACAATGATATGATGGACAGACGGACGGACGGACGGACGGACAGACGGACAGACGACGGAGGCAATGACAATACCGCTCGGGCAGAATCTGCCCGAGGGGTAACAACCAGCCAAGTGTCACAAATCAAATTTAAGACAGCCAAAGCCTTCCAGTGTTCCTGATGATCATACCGATGAGAGACTTTCAGCTGATGTCTGACAACTATTATACAACTGACCGATCAACGCATTCATTACATAAGATGGTGATAACGTATCCATCTTGAACATACCTCCAGGCATCACTTGGCCACAGTCTTGTAATGTCAGCGAGGTCAGGCTATTCTCGCTGTCAACACGTACCACACCGAAACTCAGACCCTGCATCGACAAGATACCCCTCCCAGTTGCACTACTGCTTGTCCTTCCAGGCCTGTCAAGCAGAATCAAAGATGTCAACATTTTACAGATACTTTCAGATCAGTAAGGGAGATACCTCTGGCCAATCTTGCATGAGGTTATCTCCCTTCCACTACAGCAATTTGTTGAGATTTTTAATACTGTGAGTTCAAGAATGTGAACTATTTTCTCATCTATGGATTTCGACAGATATTAGTGATTAAGACATGTTAGTAAAATGAGACGATCTGCTTGAAGATTATATGAACAAAAGTGAATGCCTTGAAAATGCTTTACTTTATGCAAAAGATAAAATGACAAGGATTATATTTCCACCAGTTATCCATCCCACATACAGCAATTCCTACTTGCTATATTCATGATTGGGTTAAGTGAATCTGATGTCATGCTTTCTCTGAGGAATAAGTGGGGAGAATCCAGTTTAAGTTTGATGAGTTTATGCCCAAAACCAAAATAAAACATAATCCAAGGGTAGGTAATTACTGCAGTCCGGTGAAATTACCTCCCTTACCACTACTGCTGTTAATCAGCATTTCAGTCATTTCCAAATAGGCAGTGTAGTAAAGATGTGAAGGCTGTTTCTAACCATATCCAAAAGTGAAAAGACATTTAATTACTTAAACACAATTTCCTAACTGAATGGCTGTAGTAATAAGAGCCAATTGTGGGGTGAGTGAGGCAGTAAAGGTGGCGGTCTAGGTGCGGACGGCAAGTTTTTGAAGCGCCAGAGAAATCCTGTGAGTGCAAGGTAGTTGGCAATGGCAGAAGTTATTTGAAACCTGAAAAGTGAAATTTGATCTCTGGTGGATTTGGATCTTAAGGGTTATAGGCAGGAAAAATTGATAAGCTGTCTGCGGTGAAGCTACGGGCAAATTATTTTGGCTGCCTAACTGACCTGGATGTCCTCTCAGGAGCTCTGTAAGGAAGTTTACCAAAATTCATCCTTAAATTTCATGAAGGTTGAGTTATTCATAAATATACAAAATATATTGTAGAACTTGGGAATTTATATTCTTACAGTTTTGAAAATATATCTTCTGATTTATGTGAAGTACATATAATTGTCAGAAAAGATTAGCCTTGAAGTTCTGTTCTATGATGTCATACTATCCATGATGTCATAAAAAAGGGTCAAGGTTACGGAGTCTCAAAAGGCTCAATGTCTGACCACATGCATGTGTGATGTAAGTTTGTTGTCTGAGCATGAATAGATACGGCGTTATTGAGAATTGGAGATGTGCCATACCATACTACCGGTACTTAAAATGTCCTCGTGTTTATGAAAAATATCTCCAGATTCATGAATTACAGGTGCAGCTTTAATTTTTGGAAAAGAATAACCTTCTATTGTTTAAAAAGATATTCTTTGCAACAATTTGTTAAAATACATCTTTACCTTGATTTTTTACAGATAAAATTCAGTAAATTGTTAGATGAAGGATGACATGTTAAAATAGCATTTTGTAATGTGCACAGCCACATGATTTAGGTGTGATATATGGCAAAGGTGACTGCTTGATGTATTGTTTTGTGAAAGCAAACTTGCAAAATTTTGGAAAAAACCCAGCAAGAAAGGACGTCTTTATTTTCTGTTAATCCACACAAGATTGAAAGACTCAAACCTAAGGCTTGATTTCAGTCCCAATCAGCAGTTTATGCCTTCAATTTTGATGTAGTGACCATTGAGGCCATCCAAATGTAACACAAGAATTACAATGAGTACATGATGTTTCCGTGTTAAAAAGTTAGACTCCCAATGCAACTACCTGCCTGTTTACCATGCTTTAGCAATGCACATTTTCCAACAAATACACACCCCTACAGCAAAATGTAATATATATGACCCATGAGTGTGTCTTGGGAACTGTGGCCATGACTTGGGATTAAGTCCATTGTGAGTGCAGTAGGGGTGGAAGGTTACCTTCGCACAGACACTGTAAGACCTTCTGAAGAGCTTGCACAGGGGCAGATAACTTCAGGTTTCAAGCCCTTCCCTTGGAAGACGTTCAAGAAAGAATCACAGGACGTTAGTGACCCTGAAATCGAAAGAATGAAACAAAATGGTCTCTCTTGAAATAGGGGTTAAACCTGCCCAATAGATGTCACTGTAGAGAGGTGTAATTGCACCTGTATGTACTCTGTAGTCTACATTATGGACATGTTACAGGAAACTACCTCTCTACAATGGAGGTATAAAAGGTCATTTTTGCTTAATAATTTATTCATCATAACACTCCAAAATCTTGTTATATGTCGTTTAGTGTTTTTCCAATGAAAGTCTGCCATATAATTGTTAATGGGGAGCATAACATGTCCTCTATTATATAGACAACATTATATAGACAACATTATATAGACAACATTATAACATTATATAGACAACATTATATAGACATTATATAGACGACATTATATAGACGACATTATAGACGACATTATATAGACGACATTATATAGACGACATTATATAGACAACATTATATAGACAACATTATATAGACAACATTATATAGACAACATTATATAGACAACATTATGCTTTTTAATGCCATCTACTGCAGATAATATGTCCATGATCGCCTACGGCGGATATCACTTAGTTTGATAAATTCTTGAATTTATTGGGCAAAAACAACCTTTTTTACCTCCATTTTAGAGAGGTAGTTCTCTCTAACCCAATGAATAAATGGGGACGGAAATGAGTTCAGACTCAGAACAGAAGAAATCAGAAATTGCTTGGATGTAAAATCCGTGCCCATCTCTGCTGACTTTATTTCGAGGGTGATGGAAAATAGAGGTACTAATTTTCACAATTAAAACAAATTGCAGGAGTTTTTTCTTGGTGTATCACTGCCATTGTAGCAAATAGACTGGGTGGGGCTAAAGACCCGTCACTCACAAGGATTAGCTCCGTCGGCCACCAATAGCATTCTCATGGACGAGAAGTTCACGTCTTTGTGGTCTTTCTGAGCCAGCAGCCCCCAGTGCATATCACGTGACTTCACGACGGCTATTGTGGCTGTATGTAGAAACAACAACATGATGAACAAATTCTGTTGTCAACAGTTTTCCTAAATATTTGATAAACTATTGGATATATGCAGTTTATTTATTTGAGATTTCATCCAAGGAACACAAATATTGAATCTAGCCAAGATCTGAATAATTAAATGGAAATAGTTTCTAGAAGTAGTTACTGTATGTGTATATGGTAAACCCTTCAATATTTCAATCACAGGAAGTGAACTATTCTATTATAGATCAAATATATCAGAACAGGAAGATGACAAAATGGTTCAAAATCATGCGAATCCATTATTTCTTTGTTATTTCATAAATTTAGAGGGTGATCAAATTTGGCATTAAATTTGATAGGAGGACTGAATTAATAGAGGGATTATCAGAAGTTCATTTTCAATAACTTATTATGTGTTTACCATGGTAATATAGTAGATTACCTTTGTATCTTGTGACCATCTTCATCCAGGAGGCTGGATCCACCTTCATCAGGGAGTACGGGACAAATATCACATGCATTCCATTGAATACACTCTGAAAATACACAGACAATGGATTAAATACACTCTGAAAATACACTGACAATGGATTAAATACACTCTGAAAATACACAGACAATGTGAGTAAATACACTCCGAAAAGAAACAGAGCTTATGAAATACCCTCAAAATATACACCAGGAATGGTAGTAAATTTGTAGTACAAAAATAAAGCTGCCAGTCCACAGAAAATGTACAGTCTACATACTAGACATACACAGAAAAGGCAATTAATTACTCTGAGAAATTAAATATTCTGAGAATCTAAAATCATCAGAGACGGGCGTTAAATACACAGATAATCATTAAATAAGCTGTGAAAGAACAGCTTGAAAGCCATTAAATGAAGATCACTGGATACAATCACAAATTACTCACACATAAAATACCATGCCATAAACCAACATCTCTTTTGAAGTCTAGGACACAAACCATAACTTCACCTGAAAGGGAAGCAGATTTTGGACATCTGAAACATGGTTTGGACTGGTTAGGAAAAGAGAACAAATGCCACCTTTTCTCGCAATGAAATAATGAAATGAAGTAATCAACATATAGATCAGCTGAATTCTTTTTGAAGCTTTTTTTAACAGAGCAGATCTAAAAATCTATCTGGGCAAATACTCCACAGGTGCATTCCAGGTGGTGTGAAGAGTCACTACAGTGAAAACAGGGAGGTAACTCACCTTCTGTATAATTACATGCCACTGTAAGCGTCTTGCAGTGACATAACATTTTAGACCTAGTAACAGTCACTCCTACTGTGCTGCCATCTTTACAATTGGTATACTGAAACAAAGGATAAAACATTCAATATAGTACAGCTTAGATTAGAAAGACCAACACAATTCTTGGTTATATAGTTTGATGCCTCTGAATCTGATTGTTGTGTTCAAAAGCACAATTTGTTACACACAATTTGATCTCTATGACCTTTTGACCAAAGATGTAGTGTGTTATTGAGATCATAACATTTAGGATTGACTCTGGAAGGATGTAGTGATACATAGTGAAGGACAGGTGAACAGATTTTTCACTGTTACCTTCTACGTGACTACGGACAAAAAAAGCCCAATGAGCACAGAACCCTCTCGGCTTTGGGAGCCAGATGTATGTGTGGTGTGAATTAGGGAAGATTGGTCAAGGTTCATTTATTGATATAGTGTACCATAGGCTACAGGCTTTCAAATGGAGATGCAATTCACTTAAAATAGACTTTCTTATGGGGCTGCAACTGTTGTGTGAATTTTGAGAGTCTGGCTATAGTCCTTCAAGAGTGGAGGGAGTGGGGGATGTGTTTCATTGTCACACTCAAGGTTATTTCACTCATATGGTGAGAGTCAGTTTGGTTGCCGGAGGAAGCTGGAGTACCCTGGGACAATCACCACCAGTCGGCTAGTAACTGGCAAATTTTCACACATGCACCAACAGGACTCGAACCCGAGCCAGTTCAGCAGTGTGACGTTAGCAGTCACCAGCGAAGTGCCTTAGACCATTCAGCCACCAAGGGCCCCTCCTTCAAGGGATATCGTGATAACATCGAATGTGTACAGGCGGACAGACAGACAGACTGACGATACCAATAACCGATGGTCAAAACAAGTCGAGAGGTAAAACGCAGATCCACACAAGATAGAGGCAATTTGAGTTTGGCTGGTTTGACCTTCTGTAATGTAAATTTATGTTGTCTAACATGAGGGATTCTCCCATTCTTACCTCTACATATGCTGGTACATCCTCGGACTGGCGCTGTGGAGGCTGCCAGTCTTTTGTAGGTTTGTTCAAATTGTCTATGAAGTACCAGTTTAACTTGGGCCAACCTGCAGAGAAATGATGAGAAAATTTCAAAAAAAAATTATAAATAACTTCACTTCCTAGTTTCACAGGCACTCTTTTGAAAAAAAAAATTGGGTGGAAAGCTTTATTTTATTCACTGTTTTCTGGCAACAGATTGTACTTTGTTACTAATTTGCATGAGTTACTTGAACAGTCTGTCTTTAACACTACTATTCCATGTAAATAGGAACAAGACATCAAATGTCTCGTGACATAGTAAAACTTTGAGAGACAAGTGAGTGAAAACAGAGGGAAAAACTTTACTTTTCTTCCCGCTGCCTGTGGGAGAAATGGTTGCTGTGGCGCTAAGGAAATGATGTGACGCTAGAATTTAACCATCTTCATTTTATCAAGCCAATTTCTACGTTCCCACTTCGAATCTGCCTTGATTTATCTGACCACCTTCAGTGTTCAAAATCCGAGGTGTAAATTTCATCTACGAATGAAAGACGAACCAATCAGAACCTACGCGCTGATTGTGCATAGAGTGACATCATCCTCAAGTAGCGGCATCATTCCTCCTAATATGGTGCTTGTATTGGCCCAAAATATAGATCAGCCAATCAATGATGCTCTTCTATCACACATTTTGAAATTCAAATGGTTTCGCGGCTAGTGACATCTTGTGTCTATTTATAAGTTCTTTGAACAATGAAGGGGGACAGATATATCAAGGGAAGTTCGAAGTGGGAACATAGAAATTATCTTATTCAGCCTTATTTACAACTTTACAAGCATCAAAATTCAACAATTTATCCTTCAGTTGTCTATCAGACTCACGCTGAAGTTTCATCATTATTTCCACATGACTCATTTATCATTCTGCTTTATTAAAATAGGAAGTTGACAGAATGGTCCAAAATCATGCAGATAAGGCCATCCTTAAAAATATGTGTGTTGGGCGTAACCCGCCCGCCCCATCCAAAACCTGCCGACCCAAAAGTTTTTATTGGCCATCTGTCGACGAAATGTTTTTTTTTCTTCTTCAAACAGCCATGTTGTTGTTGTCATCGTTAAATCGCGCAAGTCGTGAATTTGTCGGCCAGAGTTGCATAGATTGTCAATGTGACAGGGGTAGAATTTGTTCATTCAAAGAGATTTATTAGATATTTCCTGAAAAATCAAGTCAAATAGCTGACCTGTAATCAGATATAACTCCGAGAAATCCTTTCAGCTTGCTGCTTGACGTATGTTTTGATGGCGTAATACGCAAACTAAATCTCGGAAACCTTTGCTCGTCTATTTTTTGGAAGCCGCGAATGCTTTCTGTGATGGTTCCCGACTGGCGCCAGTCTATATGAAGGAACACGCGGTCGTCAAACGGAAAGTACACGAGGGTGAAAATGGAAACCTGGGACGTTTGCAAACGATGTTTTTGAAGACTGGCATTTGAAAAGTTGTTGACCAGAACTGAATAAAACTAAGGATCTGAAGTAATATACAAGAGAATGTTATGGCCACAGTAACTGTGCAAACAGCACAAAGTGAAAAACTCCACCAGGCATGAGGCACGTGTGTAGATAACAACAACAACAACATGCTGTTTTTACTTTCGGAATGAAACGAGACCACTGACACGCTTGTGACTAAATCACCGGACCTTGGTAGTTATATGTCTCTTTAATCTGTAAGTGGAAGTTCTTCTAGGCAATATTTTGGTAGTGAAAATGGTTCACATTTAGACTTTTGACTGAAAATATGCAGACTTGTTGAAAAAGTTCAGGGGCCAAATGGTGAGTAGTATGTTATTCTGCGGTCGCCAAAACGGATTTACGGTCGCAAATGACGAGCTGGCAACCAGTTATTTCAACCCAGCACCAGTGAAAAATACCCATCGAGTTAAGAGTGGATTAACAGATAAACAAGAACAACAACAAATTGGATATCATTTAGCAGATGGATTAGATTCAGATTCGTTCAAAATTAAAATGACATTTAATTTTTCCTAAGACAGCACATCAGGCAAAGTAGAATTCAACGGTATGAAATTTAAGAAAATGAAAATGGATCGTTTCCTCAGAGATGTCAAAAAATACATTGCCGATCTGCCTGTATTGAGACCTGAACATTCAGAGCACAGATTCAAGTCAGTTTATTTGAGGTCATTTTAACTTTAATGGCTTTGTACTTCTTGTTTATGTCTGTGGCTCTCGAATTTTGATGGTGAGTCAGATCTCTGACTGTAAAAACAAACACGGTATAAAATTTTGTGGGACAAAAATAGAAATTTCCTTATTTTTATTGTTGATGTTGCGTATCTGTTATAAATCCATGGAAAACTGTCAAAGAAAATAAAAAGTCTGAATTCCAGAATTAAATAAAAACTTATTTATTCATTATATAGCTACAATAGTAAAGAAGAACTGCCCACATCCTCACCCGAAGAAAGAATAATATACCGTAATCTGGGGTGACTGAAAACACTTTTTTGGCGTCTTTTTTTTTTTAAGTGTTATAAATTAATTTTTGAAAATGCTATATATTATAATCTTAAAATCCCTCCTGGTGTCTGACCTTTCCGATGCAGGAGATTGGTGATCATCGGATCAAAGTTGTTTTCATTTTCACTTGTTCAAAGTCACCTCATGGTTGGGGTGCCTTGGAACAATTAAGCCAAAGAATGCAATTCATAATGTTTCCTACATGTACATCTCGCTTCATCTAACATATGATTATCAGTTTCACAAGTCCCTGCCTTTCTGGTGAGATACTGTGGTTTTTCCAACCATGAAAAAAAGTGTAAAAATCAAGGTATTGTTTATGAGCTAATAACCAAAGAAAGAAACAGAAGATGGCTTTTTCATATTAGACAGAACCAGACCCCAGCTGGTTACTTACAACACCACTTTTGGTTCGCATCTGCAACAAGAGCCATTCTGAATGTGTTCAAATTCACCCTGGTAAAAAAAAAAAAAAAACATTTTCCTACCGCCCTACCCACATTAGTGAAACAGGGTCGGGTTACGCCCAACACACATATTTTTAAGGATGGCCTAATCTATTATTTCTTTGTTATTTCAATGATTTTTTAGGGTGATCAAATTTATTAGGGGTAATTGAATTTTAACAGGGAGCTTGAATTATTAGAGAATTTATCTTGATAAAGAAGGAGGATAGGAATTAAGCTATGAATAGTGAGGCTACATGTACATGTGTTGCATAGTTTTACCTTTTCTTGGTCTCAGGAACAATTTTTCATGTCTAACTTTTCGGACAGGTTTCTATTTGCCGGTAAATAATCAACACTCGTCTATTTTACACGGAATTAGAATGACGATTATGGAGTCTGACTGAATTTCTTGTACCTTTGAACGTTATAACTTCCCCCGTTGGCGTTTTAGGGAGGCCTTTGTAGCACAGTTCTGACGTCAGCGCCGACGTCACAGTTAAACTTCCTAGTAGAAAACCAATCCCCTGACCACCAGCATCCTGTCAAGGGGAAAATGAAAGACAAAGGATTAAATTGATTGTGGTGAACTTTGTCTGGGTCAATATAAATCTTTCCGATTACAAATCCACAGGTCATATAACTTCAAAAACTTGTGAAAGTAACCGTATTCGAAAATGCCGCAGGTGCCACCTGCAGGACCCTTGTCTGTCAAGGTTCAGAACAGCAACATACACCTGTCCCTAATTATAATGCTGAAGTTGGGGACAAAAATATTGACTGCACTATATGTGAGTCACAATATAGTGAGTTTTCATTACAGCAGCATTCATATTACACATGGCACATGGCAGTGTGACTAATGTCACAGGACCTACGAAGAAGGGTTTGATATGATTTAAGTGTGTATCTTGACCTAAGACGGACCATTTCTATGGTAGTAGGAGGCATGGAGGCATTGAGACATGTTTTTGCCAATTTCAAAGTTTCTAGGTCACCTAATTAGTTCAAAAAATAGGTCAAATTGACCTTGACCCAGTCAGGTCACACGGACATTGACCTAATCAAGCGCATTTCCATGGTCTTAGGAAGCATTAGGACATGTTTTTGCCAATTTCGAGGTTTATAGGTCACCTAAGTAGGTCAAATGTTCATCAAAAGTAGGTCAGCTCAGAACTTGCTGGTAACAGTCCCTTAATGCACGTTCATGCAAAAAATCAAGGTTCTAATGTCAACGGTTCTCCTTATTTTGTCGGAGAAAAGATTTGGATGGACTGACCGACTCACTCATTACCGGACAATTTACAAATGAGAGCCTACATTTGCAAATGAGAGCCTACTTCGTAGGAATATATTGGGGGACACAATAGTGTCCATGCTATACTGATACCTGCTTTATAATGAACCATGTTATAATGAGGGATAAGTGTATTAACAATTAGCAGTCTGAATGAAATATTGCGGATCTAGTCTTCTGTCCAGGTTGTATAAACATGACAAATAAGAAACAATCTGGCTAAAAATAGATCTATGAACTGGTCAACAGATCTGACAATTTACACAGAACTTTCATACTCTGCTCAGCAGTAGGTTGGGGAGTGGTGATACATAAGCTGAATTGGGAGTAAACCTAAGCATTTGTCCATTTCGACAAACGTCTGCAATAACATATGGTTTCCTTGATTGGTCAATTTTGACGCACATGTACCCATTGAGAGTTATTTTCCATGCCATAATGCTACCTAATGGCCTTGAGATATACAGTGATTCAGATCTATTCACTGGTTTTTTAATCTGTTTTTGATCAGACTGAAAAAGCTAGTACTTACCCGTTTAGTGAGTGGCACCTCGACGGGGACAGGGACGACTCCAGCAGTGACACAGCCATAGAAGGCACAGATAAAGGAGATAGGGTCATTATTTGGAAAGACTAGAGCTACCTGCAATAAATCAAACAGATTTTCAATGTACCTCTGTAGAAAAAGTTATGATTGGCTGAACGGTATTCCAAGATTCCAAACCGCCCAATCATACAGGATTTTTTTTATATATTCGAATCGTCCAATCAAGTGTTTTGTAATAATAGAATATATCCCTGGATACATTGAAGAGTCTATAAATTCATTAAAAGATTTCAAACACCATGTATGGCAGTCGTTAACTTGACAAACAGAGAAATACGGCAACTTTATATGTCAATTGCTCAGTGAGCAGTTAAAATGAAATTTAACTTGAGTAATATCCGTTAATCAGGGTCCAGACATTACAAATCTCCTTCCTCTCTTGCTGGACAAGTTCCAGTTCTGGATTATGAAGATCCCACTTTTCTCGTAGTCGCGTTCTTATCCATGAAGTCAGCATTTATTACTATTTTCATGTGTCTAAATACTATTTTCAGAGCAGGTATGTTCATTGTTGTCATCTTGTGAAGAGAATAAACCCACCGGATCCGGTCTAGAAAGTGAGGTATAATGGAGGATTTCTGAAGTCCGAAAACCAATTTGGAATTTACGCAATATCCTCCTTAGGGCTGTTCCATTTAAAAAGGTATGGGAGGGGAGGAAGGCACTAAATTTTTTATTCTATGGGTCATGGGGGGGGAAATTCCCTTCAATCCATGTTACAACATTTGGGAAGGCCACTAAAATTTCTAAGGATGGTGGGGTATAATTCAAAGCTGCCTTCCGCCCCTCCCATACCTTTTTAAATGGAACAGCCCTTAGAGATGAACATGGTAAAAGCAAATCCATGGTGGAAGAAAGGCTGTGGGTTTCAATTCTCATAAATTTAGTCTCTCAAGATCTTCAGAGTTCTGAAGGGAGGGGGTGGCATTAGTTCAATGTCACACTCAAGGTTATTTCACTCATATGGTGACAGCTAGTTTGAATGGGGGAGGAAGCTGGAGTACCCAGAGAGTACCATCGCCCATCGGCAAGTAACTGGCAAACTTTGTACATGCACCAACAGGGCTCAAACACGTGCCGGCAGAGAGGTCTGAAAAATCAATTTTCACATTCCAGTGGTTGAAGCTGGACTGGATTACTTCTACTTACCCTATCTCCTTGTTTTATAGACAAGTCTGTTTTCGCTCCTATTTTGTTCAGTAAATTGTATGCTATTTTATGCGTTCTGCTTAGTAATTTCCCTGAAAATATAGAAGAATCATCAAATAAGTTTAGAAACACAGTCATACTTGACCCGTAATGCTCTTATGTTGAAACCTGAACTATTTACTCTAAAAAATAGCATGGTACAGAATATTACAGGAGGAAGAGGATTCCAAAAATTTAGCGAAAACCATTTTGTTGATCAATATTTCGACATATTTATTATGTCATCATCAGGAATGGTTGATATATGTCGAAATATTGATCTACTATTGAGTCCTCTTCCTCCTGTATTATGCCATGTTAATCAGTGAGTCCCAACACAATACAGGCTATTGATAACTATAGTTTCGGAAGGTTTCTGTAAGATCATTTCATTACACTTGCATTGCACATAATTTCCTAACAGTATTTTCATTATTTTGGGATTACATTATCTTCTACACATTCTACTGCTGAAAATTAGTCCAGTCCCACATTTTCAGATACTAAGATAGTGTAATCCCAAAATAAGACATTACTGTTCTATATGATCACATTCTAAATGACATATATATATATATATATAATTTCTTGTATAATAGCTTTGATCATGGTACACATCAATTAAAGCACCAGTTGCCCAGTTGTAAAAAGCGAAGAGAATCAAACCCGAGATCATTTCACCAAGTCTTACATTAAGGAACTTACCATATGTGAGGTTGGTGGATGGTTTGCCGTGTTGGTCCAGCACGGTGACTGCATTAGCTTTGTATGTGGAGGACCCGTACCGCTGTAATGCTGCCTCTAGCGTCCGAGGTAGACCTGAGGGTGTCTAAGAAATACAAAATTGACCAATCAGCATTAGTATCAGCAATGAGGTTGGCCAATCATAATCATAGATTCATAAGAGTATTAATTTTGTATCTATATCACCCCTCAGACCAGCAGTGCTGTGGGCGGAGCGTGAGTCTGACAAACACGTGTAATTCATGTAATTGGCAATGTTAACAAGTAACAATATATGTGAATGAAAATGTTATTCTTTTCTATTTTATATTTTCAACAGAGGCTCAAACAACTGTCCAGCTTGGACAAGGGTCAATGTATTTCTTTTAAATTCTGGCTCACTTCTGAACAACCCTATTTGCACATAATATGCAAGGCAAACAGAGATGGCAGGAAATTTTTTATGGTCAATGGTAAGCTTTGTGACATGTGGAGGTAGATAAGATGAGAATTCTCTGGGTTCCCAGCTCCTCAACACAAAAGCTATACCGAGAAGTTTCAGAATATATAGGGTTATGAGCTGCACAATGCAACAGAATCCTTCGAATAGGTTCAGATTTCAAAGGGTTACAGTGTGCCTTGTTCAGACCTTAGCTTAGGAGATAGGAACAGGCCCCTGCATCTTTATCACGCCAACAAAATTTCTATGCTCACACTTCAAACTACTTCAAGTTCAAAGCCTGAGAGTAAAAATCAACTTGGTGTTGGATGAGGCAGTTGTTGGGGATAGACAAATATTTGACAACAGAGAAACACTTGTCCAATTCATAGGGATGAAGTACACTCAACACCCTTCATATTAATATTCAATTATGAAATCTTACAGTGAGTGGATCTCCAACTGCTGGAATAAGTTGACTACCCTCTGGTTTGGGTGCATTGGGGTCAACCGGTGGGGCTGTAATTGGAGGGAAAACTTATGTAAAGTGCATAAAATTACAGCTGGATCCACCCAATTACAAACAATTATTATTTAACTGATTATTTTTACTTTTTTTAAAAATTTATTTAGTTTTATTATTAAATTGTTTTTTTGTACATGTATTTGAATACTAAACAAATTTGAGCAAGATAATGATAAATTTTATCATTTAATTTTGGAGAGATGTGTGTACATAATATCATGAATATGGAGTATCTAGACCCTATAAATAATATTTGATACAAAACCTTGTAATTTTATATTTGTTCATTTACAGTTCAGAATATTACATTTGCAGCATAAAAAAACCCAGCAGCACATTTACAGCATAAAATATACAGACAAATATGTACATCGAAGGAAATATACATTTCATGTCTTCCTTTGCAAAGGTTAATAATGATAATTGGATAATTTGAATTATTTTTTTTTTACATACATTCTAAAGCTTCATCTTCATCAATAAAAAATTCTCTGAGGGGTTTTCTTTTTGGTCTCTGAAATTAGAAAGAAAGAAATCAGTTAGCAAAACTACATACATCAAGATTTGAAACATACAGTATATACTTGGAAATGTATCTTTGATTAATTAGCACCAAAATATTAATGAGAATGTAGCAAATATAAACTTATGTTAGGGGTCACAGCCAATCAATAAAGACAGATTCTGGACGCCTTCTACATAATTTAGCTGATAAATATTCTCGACATAAACTGGAAGGGCAAAACCTGGAGGCCATTGTGTTCTCTTAGGTTTGCTTCCCAACTCATCCTCATTGGTAAACCTGGAGGCCATTGTGTTCTCTTAGGTTTGCTTCCCAACTCATCCTCATTGGTAAACCTGGAGGCCATTGTGTTCTCTTAGGTTTGCTTCCCAACTCATCCTCATTGGTAAACCTGGAGGCCATTGTGTTCTCTTAGGTTTGCTTCCCAACTCATCCTCATTGCTACATCTGGCTCCATGTTTTTGAGATGGGTGTAAAAATTCTTTGCTTATTAGTCGAGTGGTATCTTGATGAATCGAAATGGGAATCAACTTGGGATCAAACTGGGAGGACCAATTTGGTTTAATGTCACACTCAAGTTTGTTTCACTCATACGGTGACAGTCAGTTTGGTTGGTGAAGGAAGCCAGAGAACCCAGAGAGAACCACCGCCCTTCGGCAAGTAACTGACAAACTTTCACACATGGACCAGCTGGGCTCGAACCCGTGTCGGTTCAGCGGTGTGAGGCTAACAGTCACCAGCGAAGCGCCTTAGACCACTCGGCCACCGCGAGGGCCCCTTCTGTTAAACACAATAACCGTAAGAAGGAATGAACCATTTACCTTTAATGTGTTGAGCAACTGTTGTATTTTGGCTGAAACCTTCCCATGCCTCTGCCCTGAAAAATGAAGAATCATCAACTATCAATATTTCTGTATGTGTATAGTGAAACACAATATTATCTGCATCATCGTCCACAATCTGCCAACAGCCAAGATTATTCCAAATATGGGCATGGTATCCTGAGGTTGTGCTCGCTCACTTTGTCTAACCGGTGATGTTGCCTTCTATTTCCCCCTCCCTCTCTCCTCTCACGCAGATGATTCAGTTTATGTTACACTTCAGTTCAAGTTCATACAATGAAAATCACTTTCCTTGGTTTATTGAAACACTAAATTCTGTAATATAATTTAGGCACCCGTTTTAAGGTGGCAATTCAGAGCCACATGACCCAGGATTTGACCCTACAGGTATATGCATTTGAACATTCAACAATCCGTAAATAAACTATGCACAAACTATTACACGGAAAAACAATAAAACTGTTATCAAGTGCTTTGATCAAGCCAACACATTCCCTCAAACTTTAAATAGACTTAAAGTTACATGATTAAATCTCTGCTAAATTGTCTTAGATTGTAATGGGCTCAACAAGAAAACAAGACAGTGTCTACGGTAATTCCCCTAATAATTTGATCACCGCAAGTGCAACAAAAGTGGCTTATATCTGAAAATATTCTTGATGGCACCATAGATGTCGCATTTTGTCATTATATGGCTTTTCTTTAATTTGAATGAAGAATGGGAATGTTACTTTTTCTCTGTGTTTGAATAACAGAGTTGAAAAGTGAATTGTGATTGAATTATTAGGGGAATTACCGTATCTCAATGAAGTGGATTGGAGTATATTGTGTAATTGGCTCTTATCTGCCTATTTTTCTTTGAGCCGTTTTCAAAAGAATAATTTAAACTCAAAACTCTTTTCAGCCTTTTTTACTTTTTCAAATCAAGATCTTAAAAATATTATCTACAAAATCTTGTACCGAATAACATCAATAGCTGCATTTTCGCTAAAAGCTCATTGCATTTTTTTATAATTTTAATACATCAGTAAACAAATGAACAGAAAACTTTGGCAATATAACATTAGAATGTACTCAAAACTCCCTCACATGTAGTTTTGTGTACAATGTATATCAGTATTCCGTCACTCATACATGTCATAGTACAACTGGTACAAGTATTATTTCTATAGTTTAGAAATAGTTGGGCATACATGATACGCACATGTGAGAGAATCTAGTATTTTATGGGAAATCATCCAAGTATTTAATCATCCGATTAAAATTCAACCACCTTCAATTTGATTCCAATAAATTTGACCACCCTCTAAATTAATGATGACATAATGGATTATCTGTATGATTTTGTAACTTTGTCAACTTCCTGTTGTGGAAGATTTGATCACCCCATGAGTTTATGAAAACTTTCACTTCCTGTGGTTGAATTATTAGAGGATTTGCTGTCTACAGTTTATGATGGGCCCAAATATCTACACAGCTTCCATGGGAACAATTCTATAACCATGCTACAGTCTTCAAACAAGATCATTCCTGCATGGCATTAGTAAATTACATTCATAACTCTAATACATGTGTGTACATATCAAACATTTCGATTCAGCAAGGTGTTAGTAAATATGGTGTATAAATTTAACGTTGCATTTTCAAGATGCGAATAGATTTTTGAAGAACATCATTTTTCAGATGTTGATAACGCATTTACACATCCAGAACATGTTGTTTGAATCATTGACTTATCATGTATTATAGATAATCTTTAAATATGTAATCAGTCTCAGATTTGTCGAATTGTCTGACACTGATCTCTGCATTTCTTGCTTGTTTTTCAGCATCGAAAGCATGCTAAAGCATCATAGTTTATATTTGATGACAGTGAGGTCATTATATACCCAGGGATTCATACACGTCAGTTCTACGTACCGAATTTCGGTTCGTAGATTGAGTTTTAAAAAGTAAACATTTATAAACAATGTTTCTATTTATTAACAAATCAAACCTGTTTCAATTCTATGCCTAATTAATCTCCGTCAGGAAGATATACAACGTAGAAAACGGAAGTTAAACTCAAAAGTTAGCTCCCCTTGCGGAGAATTGTCCGCCAGGGGAACTCCCATCCACTCCAGCAGGATTACTATAAAGGGTCTGCACAAACCATTATCGTCCTCTTTTCTCATAATAATAACCGAGACCAGTAGTGTTTGAGGCCGGCATGAGGGGACGGAGGGAGGGACAATCAAATTGAAACAGGTTTGATTTGTTAATAAATAGAAACATTGTTTACTTTTTATGTCACAAATAAACCTGTTTCAATTCTATGCCATAGTACCAACATATGGAGGAGGGAATCTCGGCCTTGTGGTAACTCCCATAGCAGACTAGTAATCGCTGGATTGACACAGACATGGATATCAAATCGAGACATTAACTCCACAAATTAACTCTGGCCCTAGTTGCATAGAGTAATTGGAGAAACTGATACAGTTTACTTATCTTCTGATTGTCTCCATCCATGAAGCTGTGCTCGTGGTGTGGTACAGCAATCCAACCAAGATTATTCCTCGTGTGCCTTCGGCCGCTTAGGTAGGTCCTCTTGGTAGGCACTGTATGATACTGGGATGGTACTCTCTAACCCAAGCCTTGAACATACAGGGCGATACTTGGTCTGACCATAAGTATTCTGAGGGACACTCCAACTTAGAGGGCCACCAAGACCACACCACTCTCAGTAAAACAAGCACCCTCAGGACAATTCACCATTCTTGGAGAGATGAGAAGAACACGCTGGAATTGTCGTGCAAGTTCGCTGGATCCCGAAGCTCGCCGTCAACCCTCTGTACTTGCATCACTAATGTTGACCCTAGGCCTGGAGCAGGTGTTCTTTTTGGGAAGACTGGCCAGGGACCCAGCTGAGAGATCTAGAAGGAAGTCAGTTTCTGAAAGACACAAGCAAAGTGCTGTTAAGGTAAAGTTTTTATTACTCACCATAGTGTCAGGCCTTTATAATGATGCTGCATTCCTGGCTGGCCATCTGACATATTTCTTCCTTCTAGCATGTAATGAATGGGTGAAGATGATACAGCAAGTTGTCTGATTTGCTGCGATGATCCAAAATGCCGCCCCCCCCCCCCTTTTTGAATTTTTTTACTTGACCACGAATTGGGCGGCTACCAGAGGCCCAAGTGTGGTCATACTATCTGAGTGAACTGACATATCTCTCAGATAGAAGTTGGTGAACGTGGAGTTCGTCGTCCAGGCACAAGACTGGACAATGTCATGGAGGGACAAGTTCTTCCATAAAGGCCAAGATGAAGCTATGGCCCGGATCTCATGAGAAGAAGCGTTAGACAACAGTGGAGGGGCTTCAATGGCCAGTTGATAAGACCACTTAATGGTTTTACTCAGCCATGCGGCAATGGTATTTTTTGTAATGTCACACTTGGCAGAAGGGCGAAGAGACAGAAACAATAGACGCCGAGAGCCGCGAACGGAGTCAGTACGTGTAAGATAGTGACGTATGGCTCGAACGGGACATAGCAGAAGATCGTTCTCAAGACCATGTACAAAGTCTGATAACGCAGGAATGGAGTACGAGCGTTGAGCGCACGGACCTGAACGAACAGATTCATTTTTGGCGATAAATTCAGGAATGGGCCGAAAAGAAATGCAGGACCAATCCGCTGTCCAGGTCATGGACGATCTTTCAAGAGCGTGGAGTTCAGACACTCTGGAGGCCAAAGCGAACGCCGCCAAGAAGGCCGTCTTATAAGACACAGCTTTAATAGACGCGGACTCCAAGGGTTCAAAGGGTGGATGAATCAGAGCACACAGAACCACACCGATATCCCACTTCGGTAACAGTTGGCGAGTACGACGCGACTGTAAGGCGAAGGCGCGAATTAGCGCAGATATATTATCATTAAGGCTAATGTCAGTACCCGAAGTAAGCCGTAATACCCTAGCCAAAGCAGATCGATACCCCTCGATGGTGGTGATTTGAAACTTCTTATCCCGGTGGAGGTGAAGGAGGAAGTCCGCTACTAGGGAAACAGAGGCAGTGTTGGGATCGGCATCATGTTGTCGGCACCAGGAGACGAAATAGGCCCATTTCGCCTGATAGAGCTGCGATGTGGAGGATCGGTTGGCTGAAACCATCGTCCGTGCAACCTCTGCTGAAAATCCTTGGAGAGAGAGTGCACTCTGGATAGTCTGCAAACGTGTAGGTTGAGCCACCGCGGGTTGTGATGGAGAATCCCGTGCGGTTGACATAACAGGCTGGGCCAAACTGGGAGACATCGTGGTGGGGCAGTGAGGAGCGGAACCAGGATCGGAAACCACTGTCGACGAGGCCACCACGGAACTACTAGCAGAATGATGCAGTCGTGTTGAGAGATCTTTTGAAGAACCTCCAGAATCAGGGCCATTGGTGGGTAGGCATAAGCTAGGAAGTTGTCCCAGTTGATAGATAGAGCGTCGATGGCGAAGGCTTGAGGGTCCAGAATCGGACTGACGAACAGGGCTAACTGGGCGTTGTTCCTTGTCGCAAACAAATCGATCAAAGGTGGTTCCCAAATGTTGCAAATTTGCTTGAACACCTCTCGATGAAGTTGCCACTCTGTCTGAAGGACGGTGTCCGGCCTGGACAAGCTGTCCGCTAAAACATTGAGACGACCAGGAACATGGCGAGCATGGATGTGACAATGATGACTGCGCGCCCAGTCGTACAGATTCCACACCAGATGAAACATTGATAGAGATCGGGTGGTACCCATCTTGTTGATGTGGGCAATAACCGTGGAGTTGTCCGTCGCGATGAGAAGAGACGAGTTCGTGAGGTGTACACTCCAATGTCGAACCGCTAAAATGACAGCCTTCATCTCCAGGAGGTTGATGTGAAGTTTGGCATCCAAAGTCGACCATCTGCCGGACACTTCCAAGTCGTCCAGATGGGCACCCCAACCGGTCTCCGAAGCATCGGTATAAAGATGGTGAACCGGAACCGGAAAACGGAATGGAACTCCCTGCATGACGTTGAGGCGGGACTGCCACCAAATCAGATGTGGATGTAGAGACGTCAAAACCGGAACCGCAGGATTTAGGGATGGCGTCAGAAGAAAGGGGTACAGATGATACTGTAGAGGTCGAACTTGAAGACGGCCGTAATGAGTAAGACCCTGTGTGGAAGTCAGCAAACCCACCAGACTTTGCCACTGCTGCCGAGTCTGTGACGTTGATGACAAAAACTTTCGAATTAGTAGTTGAATTTTGTCCCAACGGTCCTCTGGCGGATACACCAGTTGTAGTCGTGTATTGAAAACTGCTCCGATGTAACGGCGAACCTGTGCCGGAACTAACTCTGACTTGAGAGGGTGAGGTATGAACCCCAGGTGACGTAACACCAGTAACGTGAACCGGACCTGGGCGTTGAGAAGGGATTCGTCCGCCGCCCACAGAAGTATGTCGTCGATGTAAACTTCTATCTGAATCCCTCGTAAGTGAAGAAAAACCATAACCGGAGTGGTAATCCGGGTAAAAAAAAAATTTTACAAGTAAATTTTCTGTTATTAAGCTAAAACTTACCTCACTTCCACTCTTTGCATTTCTTGTCTACAGGAAATATCACAGTAAGAATTTAAATGACACAGTTATCTCCCCTGCTAGTCACCTGATTGCATAGCTACCCACAATTCTACTTCCTTCTTGTTCCACTGCGATACATGGTCTGGATGTATCATAGCGGGGAGGTTGGGTGGGCATCACTGGAAGTGAGGTAAGTTTTAGCTTAATAACAGAAAATTTACTTGTAAAATTTTTTTTGTTATTTGCGCTGAAAACTTACCTCACTTCCACTCTTTGCATAGAATGCCACCGTAAGGTAGGTGGGCAAACTGATACAATCCGTGGTAGTGATAAATGCCATACATAGTGACTAGTTCAAAGTAGAAATCATAGATCTTCTACCTCACAGAGGATCCATGAAATCATACAACAGTAATAACCTGTATGCCTATGGTACACAGGGAACCTCTGTTGCTACTCTGACTTCAAGGCTGAGATGCAATATACGCCCCCCCCTTTTTTTCGAAAGGGGCCGAGAGAAAAAATGCACTCACCCGCAAGCAGGGTTACAACTGTACGCCCGGACTTTTGTAGCTATATTGCTGGCCTCGGTCCCCCTGACACCCGCTGTGCGGTCACAAGTGGGCCGATAGAATAGAGGTCGTTACATGCCAACGTCATGTCCCGGAGATAGTAGGAGGCAAATGTCGTGTTTGACCTCCAGTAGCACGCCCTCATAATGTCTGTCACCGATCTGTTGGTCCATAGAGGCCATGATGCCGCTAATGCCCTAATCTCGTGACCCGAAACGTTTACAAGCGCGGCTTGCCTATCAGTAGCCGTGGAGTACGCTAGCCGAATCGTATTTTTGAGCCAACTCGAGATAGTGTTTTTACTTATTTCTTGTTTGGCTTTGGGATCGAAAGGGATAAACAAACGCCTCCTTCCCGCTCTGATCTCCTCTGTACGATTCAGGTAACACGCAAGAGCCCGAACCGGACACATTAACATGTCTGATTCAAGACCGGACGAAAGGAAATCAGATAAGGCTGGAATTGTGAACTCTCGAGATATGGAATCGTAGAGGGCTTGATTCTTGGCCACAAACTCAGGAACCGTTGTGAGAACTACCTTGCTCCAGTTCCTAGAGTGTCTGATGTTCCTTCTATCGAGCGCATGCAGCTCTGACACCCTAGCTGCTGAAGCAAGAGCCAACAAAAACGAAGTTTTGTATGATAAATATTTTAGCTCAATAGCTTCTATTGGCTCGAAAGGTGGCTTCCCAATTGCCGAAGTACTAAGGCTAAGTCCCACTTAGGTAATTTCGGAATAGCCGACTGACCAGTTATCTTGTATGACTTGATTAGTGCAGATAAGTTTGGATCAGTCGAGGGATTAATCCCAGTACCCAGTAGAATAGGTTGAGCAATGGCCGCTCTATAACCTTCTACCGTAGCAGGCACCAGGCCCCTATCCCTGAACAGGTACAATAGAAACTCTGCTATCTCAGGGATAGTTGCGCAGGATGGATTAATATCCCTCTCTCCACACCAAAGATCGAAGATTGCCCACTTTGAGTTGTATACAGCGGAAGAGGACGGTCGAATAGATTGTGCCATTCGGCGCCCAACCTCCGCTGAAAATCCCGCCTGAGCGAAGTGCTGCTTGAGCACTTGCACACGTGGTAGTGGAACAGTCCTGGTTGGCTGTGGAATGTCGACGTTCCGGGCTGGCGCAGTAGATTGTGCCATACCGGAAGCTGTCTTGGTACATCTACCAGAAGATCCAATAGTTCCGGGAACCACGGCCTTGCTGGCCACCACGGAACAATCAGGTAAACGACACACATGTGTTCGCGGATCTTCTGAAGTACCTTCGCTAGGATAGCTGGAGGAGGGAACGCATATGCTACCATCCTTGACCAGTCCTGCGATAGTGCGTCCACTGCATATGCCTTCGGATCCGGAACCGGCGACATGAACAGGGGCAGTAGATTGTTGCGCCGAGTGGCGAACAGATCTATGTGTGGCATCTCCCAGACATGAGCTATTTGTTTTAGTATGTCTGGGTGAAGTTGCCACTCCGTGGGAATTATCTGATTCCGTCGAGAAAGCGAATCCGCTAAGACGTTCAGTACCCCCGGGATGTGCCTGGCCAACACCGATATGTTGTTGTCCCAACACAGACCGAAAAAGATTTCCGCTTGGCTTTGTAATTGCGGAGATCTCGTCCCCCCCTGCTTGTTGATATAGGACACGACAGATGTGTTGTCCGTCGCAACTAGCAGGTTCTTGTCGGTCAATACGCTCACCCACGTGCGGATGGCATGTGTCACTGCCATAAACTCAACACGTTGATATGGTACGAGCGTTCCTCGATTGTCCATAACCCGGATATCGACCTGGACTCGAGGTGGGCTCCCCATCCTTCCATAGATGCGTCCGTGAACAGGTGATGTGACGGACGAAACGGAAGTAGGGACACACCTGGCATAACGTTGAGCGGATCCAGCCACCATTGGAGGCATTGTTTGACTAGCGGTGTTACAGGTATCCACGGATTCAACTGCCTTTCGACCCATTGATGATTGAAGTAAATCATTAAGGGACGAAGCTGCAACCACCCTCTTGGTGTTACGTCCTGTGTTGACGTCAAGAGGCCGATTATCGCAGCAAAGTGTAAAGCCCTGGCCTGAGATAACTTGAGGAACTGAGGTATCTTCGTCGTTATCTTTAGCCATTGATCTTCTGGGGGTTTGGCGAGAGCTCGTAGCGTATCGTATTCCACCCCAGAAATTTGCGCCTTTGTGAAGGAATCAGCTCTGATTTCTCTTCGTGTGGGATGTATCCCAGAGAAGTCAACATCCTTAAGACAAACTGGGTGTCTAGGATTAACTGCTCCTTGCAGGCATTCCTTAGCAGGGAGGCGTCGATATAAAAGTGGTACTTTATACCTAGACTGTGCAGGAATTGTGCCACTGGTGTAAACACTCGTGTGAACACCCAAGGGGAAGTGGATAGGCCGAACGGAAGCACTTGAATTTGGAAGCGTCGTTTGCCGACCTTGAATCTCAAGTACTTCCTGTCCCCCGGATGTATCGGGATATGCAGCTATGCATCCCTTAAATCCAGAGAAGTCAGCCATTCCCCTTGTCCGAGTACCGACCGGATAGACCGGAAGGACTCCATGCGGAAGTGTGGCGGTGGAGTGAGATAGTCCTTGTTGAGGCGCTTTAGGTTTATAACCATGCGCATCTCGGACGTGTCTTTCTTGGGGACCAGAAAGACCGGCGAATAGAACCCGGGTGACGTGTCCGAAACCGGAAGCTCTATTACAGCTGCCTTTTCTATCAGCTTGTCCACAGAGGACTGTATCGCTGATAGATGACCCGTTCGTAATGGTATACGAGACGGAAGGGGATGAGCAGTCAAGGGAGGAAGCGTGTCGAACAATAGGCGATAGCCGTATCTGATCGTTCGAATGACCCACGCTTCCGTCCCGACCCTTATCCAGTTCCTCCAAAACAACTGCAGCCTTCCCCCTACCGGAAGGTCTAGTTGCTGGGGAACTGGAAACGTTATGTCTCGGTGTTCCCGCCATACCGGAAGCCACCCGGTACGGCCCGAGACATCAGGAATCCTTCTTTGACTGCTTAGATTTCCCCTTACCCTGCTTCTTATGGCCATAGGTCGATACTCTTGGCTCTAAAGAAGCAGGCGCTTGGTTATGCTGTTGGCCGGAAGCACTCTTATTAGCCTTGGAACTAGGCGGGTTCTTCTTAGCCTTCTTCGCCTTTGGACCCGACCCGGAAGCCATAGGTCTTTTAGACGAAGCACCGGAAGCAACTGACCTGTCATGCTCTATACGATCCATTTCAGGTCGAACTTCGGCAACAGCATCACCAAACAGTAAAGAAGGAGCCGTAGATGTTTCTAGTAGACTCCTCTTTACAGCTTCCGGTGTGTAACTATGCATAAAAGGAATGAAGGCCTTTCTCCTTAAATACACTAGCATAGAAGATAGGTAGGCATTGTGTACCAGTAAATCTTCTACAGCACCGGAAGCAATCTTCTGGTAGTCAAGAACGAGGTTTATACCCTCCTGTAACTGTTCTTGACTGTCCGCGCCCGACAGCGAAAATAAACCATCCTTTATGGCTTTAAGAAACCAGTCAAGGTGATTCGTAATCGCCACTCCTTGTCGAGCAGTTTCCTCAAGTACTGCGGCCTGTTTGTTCGTGCAAGGAACATCCGGATTACTAGGCACTTTAGTATTGCTCGTAACCCGGTTTGACTCTCCTGATTCAGTTTCAATATCCCCCGCATGTGGGACCGGAAGCTGCATATCAGGAATTAAGTCATAGATGCCGGAAATAAGTTCATAATATTTCCTAGCATCCGGATCAGTATTGGTAGGTTCATTCAATTCAGATCTACCGTACTGGTCCCTATCCACTTCCATAGCTTCCGGGGCTTCCTGCCAGGAGGGAGTATTGGAAGGGATAGTCCTCGACAAATTAGCTTCCGGTTTCCTAGACTGTTCAGTCAAACCGGAAGCAGTGGCGTACTACTTCGGAATTGACTGGTCATCATCTCTCTCAATTCCTTCATTTCCTCACGTTGCTGTTCCATACCGCGCAGTATGGCAGCCAAAGTGGGATCAGTCACTTGAGAGTGGACCGGAAGCAAGGCCTGACGAGGTGTGTTCACACTCAAGGACCCTCCAGCTGGACGTGAGCACGGCCACTGTAAAGGTCGGTGAACGGGCATACGAGGTCGTAAACCGGAAGCACGTATAGGAGGACGCACCATACGATAAATTCCCGGTCCCGTACCTCGAACACCACCGGAAGCAGATATCTGACCTAAGCCACGCAAGGGCGAAGGTAGACCAGCAACCGGATGCCGCATAATTTGAACTGGTCTGATTGAGGGTTCTTGATAACGCAACTCAGACACAGGCAAAAAATTTGACATATTATGGTTACCTGGATACATACCATACTGCCGTTGTTGCGGGAACCTTAATCTCTGGTGGCCCAGAAGGCTCGTAGACACAAACGTCTCGGCAAGGGAACGAGGAAGGCCACCAGAGTAACCGGAAGCAGGTTGAGAAAAATCAGACAAACCGGAAGCAGCAGTTAAAGGCGTAACTGAGCGACCGGGAAGTCCAGGCCTCGACAGCGTCGAGGAAGGTATTTTCCCAACCCCGGACCCAAATGAAAATTTAACATTAGGCTCCTCACTGGTGCTGCCCAAGTTTTCATAATCATAAGTTGACTCCGATCGTGCGATCGGAGTCCCCTGACTTTCCCACGCTAAGCCTGGGTCCGTCACCGATTTCCCTTCATCGTCACATCCAGGCGTCCGCTCAATAGGAATCTCCACTTCCACAGTCGTCATAGTACCAGATTCCATATCTTCGATTACTCCTTCCACTTGTACCAACCGGGTCGATCCCTTACCTGATTGACCCTTCACCTGGCCTGAAATGGAAGTATCGTGAGCGGGGGGGGGCGTTTGTTTATCTTTATTTACATCCAATAGGCTGACTAATGGAGTCCCAGCTACTGAACTAACAAACCCCCTAGACTCCTCGCCTACATTAGTACGAGGAGACTGTGCTACATACGTCTCGTTTGCGATATTGGCAGGCATAACGACACCATTCCCTTCGTTAGCTGCCAGAGAACCGGCCAAATAAACCTGGAATATGCCGGGCGCCCACACAATACACTCTTCACAAGCCGTGTCCCATGTACAGATTCTACCCTGGCGGCATGGCGGACACACTGAGTGAAGGTCATAACTTGGCTTGTCACCTCCACAAGACATGCATGACATTTGAGACATATTATGAGCCATTATTACGCTGATAACTTAGAGAATACTTCCCAAAGGGTTTCTTGCAGGAAATCAGACGTCTGAGGTAATCCAACTGTGAGTAGTTTCGCTAGAAAAGGCACTTTTTCACGGAGTTGACAATGTTTACTTCCAGCCCTACGAAGCAGTAGAACAAGAAGGAAGTAGAATTGTGGGTAGCTATGCAATCAGGTGACTAGCAGGGGAGATAACTGTGTCATTTAAATTCTTACTGTGATATTTCCTGTAGACAAGAAATGCAAAGAGTGGAAGTGAGGTAAGTTTTCAGCGCAAATAACTAACCAAGGAGCGATGTTGACCCCGAAAGGGAGAACCTGCCATTCGAAGCGTCGATCGTTGATCATGAAGCGTAGGTAACGGCGATGGCGTGGATGAATTGGAATGTGAAGATACGCATCCTGGAGATCGATTGAGGCCAGCCAATCCTGGAGATGTACACGGGCCCGAATCGATGTCACAGAAGGCATCTTGAAATGAGGTGGAGAGATGAGGTGAAGCTTGTTCAAAACCTTTAAGTCGATCACCATGCGCATCTGGTCTGAGTCCTTCTTTGGAACCAGAAAGACGTGGCTGTAAAACCCCACACTGTCTTCGGTCCGTGGTAATTCTCTTACTGCTCCCTTGTCCATGAGCGTAGTGACCGAAGATAGTAGCGTCTGTAAATGATCTACAGGAACTGGCAGACGAGAGGGACGAGGCCAAACGATGAGTTTGGGCAAAGACTGGAAATTGAAAAGAAAACCTTCTTTTAAAACTTTGATAATCCAGACGTCGTTGGTGATGAGCCGCCAATTCTCGTGGAAGACTTGTAGACGCCCGCCCACGACCTGATGAGAGAATGAGCGGAAGGCAGGAAGTTGAAAATCTACGGGATGAACAGGCACGGGATAGTCATTTACTGGGACGTCCACTTCGTTTGGTAGATTTACCCCGAAAGGAACGACGTCCACGACCTTGTGGAGGTCTGTCAATTCCGCGAAAATTACTCCGAGGGGCCGCTTCTTGTTGAGTGGTAGTAGAAGAAGAAGTGCGACCCCGTCTAGACTTACGGTCAGTGGTGACACCCGGACGACGAGCTACTGCAGCAATAAGGCGAGATGTCCGTTCTTCCCGAACTGAAGGCATAACCGACTCAATGGCCTCGTTGAAGATGAACTTAGATGCCAGAGGTTGATGAATTAGTTGATTTTTAACCAACAAAGGAACATCCGGTTTGAGTACTTTAAGTAAGGAATCTCGTTGAGCCTTAAGAAGCGAAACGTAGGAAAACGAACCAGCATGGATGACTCGACGATTAGTCTGTATGAGCGTGTCCAAAAATCCACGCAAATAAGCTACACGGCCCGGAGACAAGCAGGCCGACCCATCATCACGAAGTAAGGTAGGGTCCAAAGCAATACGAGACGTCGCTAACAGAAACCAATCTGCGGTGGATGAAGCACGTTGTATTTCCTGCAGCATTTCCATAACACTATCCATAGCTTTGGAAGGGACCGAATAAGGTGTCGACGGGGACACCTTAGAAATGTTACTCAAATCCCGATCTCGTTTAGGTGGTTTGTTGGGCAATACGTCATCATGTATGTCAAAACGAGGCCGCAACAAAGGTTTATGGAACTTGTTGTCGTCCTCTAATTGTCGCTCAAACTTTACTAAAAGATCCTTCCAGGCCGGTGATGGCGCACACGAAGGACGAGATGTAGATGTTGAAGGCGTAGAAGCTAAATATGCCGCCGTCGAACCTTCCGTATGTGATGGTAACTCAACGGAAGCACGCGGCATGTCCGGTAACAATGACAAAAGCGCCTCCATTTTATCAGCATTATTCATGTTATGCGTAGATTCCGGCTTTTCTACAGAAGAGGTGGAATTATCATCAGACTCGTCATCTGAACTCGACGAGACTGGCAAAGTCGGACGAGAAATACGACTCCGGCGAGAAGTAGGCACGTTATGGACGACCACCTGATCAAGGAAGGGAGTCCGGGAGTGATGAACGTGACGGTCTAGATCCGAAGGCGATATCGCAATTCGTGGTAAACGGACTGGAGACACCGGAGAATGTAGAGTCGAAGTACGTGAACGGCGAGCCGTAGAACGGGAAGGCCGACCTGTAGTATTTCCATCACCCGTAAAGCGAGAATCACGAAGCGGTGAACGAGATTTCCGAGTAGGAGATGGAGAACCACCGACATGTGCTAACAAGGAATGTGGTGTAATAGATCGAGGCGGGGACACAGCAATCTGAACTGGAGAGCGAGAGCGTGAACGGCTTCGATGCGTACGTGAGCGTTGAGAAGAAACATGAACCCGACGATGTGAAGAGTTTCGATCTAGCAAAGTCGGAGAATCCAAATCCGCAATCTGAACCGAGAAGGGAAGGACCGAATGACCGACCATAGTACGCGAAGCTGATTTAGACGTACGTTTTTCTTTAACACGTAAAGGAGAAATCGACACCCGGCGACGTTTATTCCGTTTACCTGTACCGGAATGTAAACCAATAGACAAAGGAGAGGTCGATATAACATGGGCCTCCACTGCATTCCTTTGTTCCGCGAGAACAATAGAATGCTCAGAGGTGGCAGGTTTAGGACGGGAAGTCTTTGTTGGTGTAGACAATGAAACCGGTCTGGCTGCTGCCATAGACAGGCCTGTACATGTAAGGCTGTCTAAAACCTGCGTTTTCCTCAGACTCAAAACTTTCCCACTAGGAGGAATATTTACAGAGGTGGGAGAGTTTTGATTACTATGAACTACATTTAAACCAATGCCAACAATGTCTTCGTTGGCTTCCATGTCATTAACAAGGGCAATCTCTAACACGCGTCTGTCGACCTCCGAAATCATCGGGTCGTCAGAAGCCTGCAGAAGGTGAGCTCGCCTAGCCTGAGCATAATTCGCCCACGCTAGCGAGTCCCATGATACACACTCGGCACATGAACTGCGCCGGTAACATAATTCTTTGCATGAAAAACAAACCGTGTGGGCGTCCAAACCGGACCAGGTTTTCCCACACGTACTACAATTAGAAACTGGAATCTCAGACATGATTTATGAAAGAAATTCCAACCAAAGAAAGAATCTTTGAACCCAAGAAAGAAAACAAGTCAATCTCGTATAAGGATACTGCGGGTCGTTAACAACAACAACCCAGGTTGTATAAAACACTTCTTCCTGTGATGTGCACTGCGTGAGGTACAACAGAGAAAAGAGGACGATAATGGTTTGTGCAGACCCTTTATAGTAATCCTGCTGGAGTGGATGGGAGTTCCCCTGGCGGACAATTCTCCGCAAGGGGAGCTAACTTTTGAGTTTAACTTCCGTTTTCTACGTTGTATATCTTCCTGACGGAGATTAATTAGGCATAGAATTGAAACAGGTTTATTTGTGACATAAAACTCAATTTTTCAGTTCAAAACTCAATTTTTTTGAGTAAAAAATCAAAAGTTTTCACCAAAATATTTATACTCAATTTGTGTGTTGGAAACTGAATTTTCAACTTCAAGCTTCGGAAACTGAATTTTCAAGCTTCGTAAATTCGAAATTTCAATACCCGGTTGTCGGGAAATCATCCCATGGTCGCGAAAGCACATGTGAATCTGTCGGCAGCAACAACAACGTCAAGTGCAAACTCCGTCAGCTGCTCTGAATTGACCTCGGATGACTTAGTCTGTTAACGGGGTATATTCATCCGAGACTAGTTTATCCGACGTAATGTTACATCGACGTATATTTCCGTGGAAGAATCCCGAATACTTATGAACCGTAATTTCACTGAACAATCGACGAGTCGCCATTTTTTTTTTTTGGTTTCGTTTTCGTTTGACCTTTTCGTTCTCGTTCCTTCCAACGCAGGGAGATACAAACGATACTGAATAAACACACGTTGTTTTCGTAGAATGCCAATCGTAAGTATTTCTTTGTATAATCTGTGTGGTCTGTCTTGAGAAAATAGTAATACTGTATCATTTTCACTTTGGTTTGATTATAACGAAAATTGACACAACCCTACAGTGTGCGGTTTGAAAACATGACAAGGGAGTGAACTCTTCCTAGCGAGAGAGCAAGCAAGCGTTTTGAAGCGTTTCGTTGTTGTTTTTTTCCTCCTTTTTTTTGTTAACCATATTCTATCAAAATAATATCATCCTCAAGACTCCTATTATTTGTGTAACCCAATACAATCATCGTGTATATAAATAAAATATATAGGCCTACAATCATCGTTTTATAAACCAGTGTGATTTTCGGTGGTCATTTGTAATTGAATAATATCACAATAACTGGAACTTCACTTATGTCATCACAATATTTTTATATTTATTAATTCACTGCTTTTGTTAAATGTTTCCATAATTAAAATCATTTTTCTGTTAATGTTAAATTTTGGATAATGGTTTCTTCAAATTTAATTTTAGATCTAAATTAATAGATAAATGGGGTTTTTATGATATCAATATATATTTTCTTTATAATTACCACCTAACAAGTTGGGCCATATTTGTATACTGAAATTGGATGTGTGTTTGTGTATTATTCAGACAGTGTTGTGTGGAAGTTGGAAAAAGGAATTAAAAGTTCTGTTATGTACTGTTGATTGAGATATAACAGCTTTCAGAGAGGGAAATAGTTGACACTCGTCACTGCATGTATATGAGAACTACATGTACATGTATATATAAATGAAAACCAGTACCGGCAGCATTACAAAGTTTTACCTGATTACCTGAAGTATTACTCGTAAACAACTTGAATAAATCTAACATAATTTGTTCATGTATCCTGCCGGATACCTGAAAACATAATGATGGAAACGAGTAAACGCAATCAACGACACAAAATGGTTTTAATTACACAAAAGGTTAAAAAATACCTGAATTGGTAACAGTGGACAAGGTTCACAGAAGGTAACATTTACCCTGGTTTGTAAAAAAATTATATACTCAACATTGGGGGAAAAAATGACCCTGGTTTGTAAAAAATTTATATACTCAATTTGAGGGATAAAAAATGCCGATAAATTTTATTTTAACTCAATTTGAGTGAAAAAACCCTCAATTTTCCAGATTTCGGTTCGTAAAATTTGGACTTCTATGAATCCCTGATACCATGAATGCAATACTATCATGTCCAAGAAATTTGACTCTGTTCACTTCAACATATTCAATGGGTTTCGGTCTCACCATTGTTAGGTGTTGTAGGTGGAAATGAAAATTATGTGATTGCTGGACATTCTAACAATGTTCATGAATATGAATATTGAACGGCCGTATCTGCAAGGATCATGTCATGGCTCGTGCCTACAGTTTGGTGAAGAGGCGGAGCATACGTAGGCAGAATGCACCACACATTTACGCTTGCCGACATGGCTGCGGATGACAAGTTTTGTGGAGTCAAATATATCATATTTTGTAACTGGCATAATATATGAGTTAGGCACAGGTTTAACCCTTTGAAACCGCGAGGGACACAAACGACAATTTTGTCCTATGCATAATCTAAACAGTGTTGCTCACCCCCTGGGGACTCTACGAGTGGCAGAGGATCTCTTTTGGACTTGGGCGACCAAACTAAAACTGTGGAGTGGATACGACTTAAAATGTTATCTGATTGGCTGAATAGTCTGTTCTGACTTCAGAAGCCGCTAAAGCGGCCTCTCGGGTATATACATTATATAAATAGGCCACTTTAGGCCTCTATGGTTCAAAGGGTTAAGAAACTCTGTGGAGTTCAAGAAAAATAGTCGATTTCAGTCTAGATTTTTCATCTTCATTTTATCCAGCCAATTTCTACGTTCCCACTTCGAACTTCCCTTGATATATCTGGACCCCTTCAGTGTTCAAATAACTTATAAATAGACACGAGACGTCACTGACCTAGAAAACATTTGAAATTCGAAATGGGTCGCACAAGAGCGTTATTGATTGGCTGACCTAATTAGTCGGCACCATATTAGGAGGAAGGACGCCGCTAATAGAGGATGATGTCACTCTACAAGTATGTGACTTCACTCGCAATCGATGTGTACGATGTGATTGGTTCTTCTGCCGTTAGCTGGTGAAATTTACACCTCGGATTTTGAACGCTGAAGGGGTCAGATAAATCAAGGCAGGTTCGAAGTGGGAACGTAGAAATTGGCTGGATAAAATGAAGATGAGATTTTTAGGCAGATTACATCTTTTAACATATGATAATGTAGACTATTTATTTCACTATTTAATCCAATACTACATAAGTTAATACATGACAAAACTAAACAATACAGGCCAAACCACCCAAACAATTGAAGGCTTAAACAAGTCAGCGAACATACATGTATGACAGAGAAACATCAACCCCGAGAATTGATGACCCAAAAGTTGTTACAGCTCTGATGCCCGAGGGCACAGTAAAACAGGTCAATGTACATGTAAGACAAACTAATGACCTTTCCTCAATAAGAGGATCCTCGTCAAAAAGAAGTACATGTGTAATACAATTGCATCTCATGTGGTGTAAGCACAAGCACAAGTATAGAGCGTTCTCATCAGCTTCCAGATCGACGGAATATGGTGGCCATTTTGTCACACAGTAGGCCGCATTGCTAATTCATTGCGGTATGCTGTAAATTCCAATTTTAATCTTTTGCTAATTTTTTAAACAAGTACCATCAAAATGACTATACCAATGTCACACCTACATGCTTGTGACTATCAACCTACTGGTCTAGTTACCATAGTTAGAGTGATTCTGATTTAATGTTGCATCCTAGTTAGAATTCATTGTGGGGTTCGAAGTTATCAGCCAGGAAAAAGGGTGGGTTATATGACAATATGGCTGGACAATCTGCTTGAGAATCCTGTATGCCAGAAGTACCGTTATGCCAGAAGTATTGGTATGCTAGAAGTAGGCATACTGGTATGCTAGAAATAGAAGTATATGCATGTACTATTTTAGACTCGCACATCATGCACATGAGATATTCAATAATACTACAGACGCTGAGCTTCCACACATAAACTCAAACATGTTTACATGGAAAAGTTCAGAGTCTGTAGTATTATTAAATACATGTACTTCTACAATATGTACTCCTTTTTAAAAGAGCCAAGTGCCACAATCTGCTCATTTTACCCCAAAATCTGCAGTAATTATCTGGAAACATGATAGATGCCTCACCCCAGCCCTTTCTCCGAAATCTGGAGAAATCATTTCGAAGTGTAAATAAAGGGTGCAATTCTAAGCCAATTAGGCTGTTCAAGCATTGACCCGCAGAGGAGAGAGCGGACAAACCAACTATGAAAAGCATAGTTTCCAAAGACAAAACACACAATCCACTTTCTACACCCCACTCTATCTGTGTTACTACAGCCGCCAAAAAAGCCAAAGTTCTTCAGTGAAACCTTCATTTAAGAATACATAAAGCAAATGATCAAAGATTCTCATTCTACATGAACAAAAATAAGAATACTGAGAAAATTTTGTGCATTCAGTCTGCAGAAGCAAGAATTATCCCAAGAAATTATGGTGCATCTTTCATGTAAGCATCAATAATGAGCCAAGACAGCAGGTTTCAGTACTTTATGGCTTGAACAATAAATTCTTACATGAAAGATTGACCAAACGTAAGGCTCATGTATCCACACAGCTATTTCTCTTGCAAACCAACATGTATCGGTGACCACCTACTAGCAAGAATATCGCAAACCCTTGATAATTTCCAACTGAAGGCCCCTAGAAGCATTGTCTAGCATCACCCACCACCCATCTTTCTTCCTAGAAAATCAAAACTCAATTTGATTTCTGAAACTGTTAATTTTAATTTGAAAAACAATTTCTATTAGAAAATTCTTTGATTATATACATGGTGTAATTTGGTGATTAATGGTTTGTCCAATCATCTCTTTGATCTAATCACTAATGTCATCATCAGTAATGGCTAGGTTAACCACTAATGACATCATAATTAAGGGTGTGTTCAATCATTAATGTTTTCATGAATAATAGTGTGTTCAAACAGCAATGTCTTCAATATTGGGGAGTCTATACATACATATACAACATAGCATTTATGATTATTGTTCGATGGACAGGTCCACCTGAGGTACTCTTAAACAGATCTGGGTTTTGAAAAATGTCATTAGGCTAGTCTGTAATGTCATTATCAAGTTAGACATGGGTGAGGCCAAAGAAACTCCACTCACTGAATGGAGTAATCGACTTTAAAATGGCATCCGCCATCAGCCATTGACATAGATCTCCAAAGAAAACATCACCTCATGAATTGCTTCATTTATAATGAAAAATAAAGATAATTTTGAATACAACTTTCAATAATTGTATGTTGTTCAAGCTTTTTTGACACAAGTTGGTCTAAAATTATTTAACTGCGTGAAGCTTAGTCGGGTGATATGGGACCTCCCTTTTATAGATAGATTCAAACTGGCCAATGGTGTCTTTGACTTGTGTACATCAAGTGATCAGTAATAAATATCAGAGGGTTAGTATATAACTACATTCTTACAGGCGAAGTACAACAACATTCAATGTTAATCAATTGTTCATTCATTAAACTGTAGGACTACCTAACTCCCCTCACATGCAAACAATTTTTCTCACTTTCCTTCTATAACCAGGCATTTGAACCCAGTTTTATGTACAGGGGAGTCACTGCTCACAGTCTGCAACCTGGAACAATCTTTGTTTGTACATCATGTGGAAGTTTGTGCCAGTGTATGGCTTGTTTGCAGTCATGGCTGTGGGCAATGAGAAATGACATCCCTGCACATAGAACTGGGCCAAACCCATAGAAATAGTTGGATAGCGAAAGAAATGGCGATTGCGTCTGGGGAAGTTGGTCAGGCCTGCATAAAATGCATCATGGTTTCCATGGTCAAAGTTCATACATTATTACAGATATTTCATTCATCATAATCAACACATTCAAGAGCTCGATCATCAGCTGTCCATACATGTGCATTATTATTATTATTAATATTATCATAATCATGTCATTATTCTTTCATTTCATGTCATTACAGCAACAAACCATTGACGAATCTCATGTTTCGATGTTAATAATGTGACGGTGCCATTAATTACTCACCCTGTTTGTGCACTACATTAATGTTGTTGACTAGACACGCATGAACGGTAATTTTACAAGAAACATGTACATCTCATGAATGTGTTTTCATTAAGATGTTCATACATTATCTTACACATGTTCGTCAACCAAGGCAGCAACATCGCGAATCTCCATACACAGCCTTGGCATAAATAGCCAGTGCCAGTTCGATGGCCCGCTGCATTTGCTGATTGGATCCAGCCAAAACTGCATGTATCCAATCAGAATAGCAGTACACAGTTGGTCTATGATGATGAAATGGTGATATAATGGTGGACTTGCACAATACAAACTATCCAATCAGATCCTGTGATTTCCACTTCCTGTTTGTCGATTCTGACCCAGTTAACCAATCAACTGACAGAACTAACACTTCTGGTCCTATTGTGCAAACCTCCCGTTCAGCAAGTCATGTGACTTTGGTGGATGAGTATGATTGGTGCAGAGCTGAAGCCCAATCAACATTGGCTATTTCTGCCAAGACTGTGTATGGAGGTTCACGAATGCAGCTGCCATGGTTCAAAGATTTATCCTGTATTGTATGGGAGTTTATCGTGCAGTCAAGCAGCATGCGCAAGTGTGGAGAAAATACGGAACGCTTTATTTACTTGCTGTATTGTATATAGCAAATCTGGTGTTGTCACTCCCTGTTGTAAAGCAAAACATGTAGAGATACGAAATTTGAAAACAACAGTTTCACAATATGGCATGGACAAATGAGAACATAAATAGAAAAATATCTGGGGTGGCTTTCTGTCATAAACTGAATCTTAAGGTTATATACTTTTTTCGAAAACCTGGCATTTTAGAGAAAGTGGAAAGAAATTTAAGAGAAAACACTTGTTTGTTGTTGAATGATTTTGTAAGGACTCTTTCAGAAACTGCATTGCACCATGGTTTTCACCAGTTTTTTTCCCCCGAAAATGTGGCAATTGGCAGCCTTCTGGATGCTACTATTTTGGTAATACCTCTAATAATTCAATCACCCCATTAAAATTCAATCACTCCAAAAAATCACACTCTAACATCATTGAAATAATAAAGAAAAAATGGATTATATGCACGATTTTGAACCGTTTTGAGGACTTCCTGTTCTAATTAATTGGATCACCCCCACATTATGATGGGAAATTTCACTTCCTGTGATTGAATTATTAGAGGGATTAATGTAGTACTGAAATACTGAAGAAATAATGGATTCTATGCATGATTTTGACCCATTTTGTCAGGAATCTGTTCTAATAAATTTGATTTTATGACGGGAAATTTCACTTCCTGTGATTGAAGTTTAAGAGGACTTACCAAATGCATGTTAATTAGACTGAAGTAGCCATATCCCCACCCATGACTATCCCTCGATAGTTTATCCCCAAATCCACGAACATACAATTCCTAACAAAGGATGACGCCGTAATTTAATTTTAATGTTTGAAAAACCCTGAACCTGTTACATTTTTGTGAATAGATATTACGTAACCGGTAACACTCCTAAGTTTAGAAACCACAAAGTGTGATGGCAGGTTAGAGGAATGTGACACTATACACGTATGTGTCTACACAGGTAACAGGACTTCCTAAAATACATTCTACCTCTGTTAAATTCAGGAAGTGGGAGAAAAAAATGTTTTGTGGAGAGTTGGCTAATTACATAACTTCATCATCAAGATAATACAAGGAAAAAACAAAAGGGGATTAACCATGTTAACTGGGCCTGGGACCCATCATTGTAATTTGAACTATATTCATAAATAGTTATATTGGTAGGCTTAATTGTCAAATTTCTGATTCAGAAATTCATTTCATTTTTAAAACAATCGTCAATAAATATTTAACACTACAATGTTTTCCACTTTATCATCTCGATCTTTCTCAACAGAGCAAAAACACAATATATACAAGCAAATCTACTTTCCAATATGCAAATGAATACTTATGACTCTATTATGATTGGTCACGTACCTGAGTCATCCTCGAAGCCTGTAACGATTCCTGTGTTGGTCATGCGGACTGAGGATACATGGGATGCGCCGTACCGATTGACCCTATCTGCTCTCTGGCTCTGGTGACTTGTGTTGTTTGTCACGTCGGGCGGCTGGGAGATGGGTTGTGCTGTCGGGGTAAAACGTAAGAACTCGGTGAGTCGGCATGCTGGGTCAGCTGACGAGGCCAACAAAATTGACGACATAATGGTACCGGAACAAATCAAAAATATTCTTTTAAATTCCCAGTGTTCTCCAAACAAATCATAAAGAAATAAACAATGTCAGTTACACATGTCATCAAAGGAATTGTTTCACTTTCACTTTCAAAACCGTTCCTGTCTTCTCTCCAAGTTGAATACACCATGCATTGCTCAACAGCCTCGTTCAAGATGGTTGCATTCTTTTCTATCCGATTTCCCTCGATTACATGTGCCTTGTCTCATGAACAACGTCAATCTGAGAGAATAGAGCTAATCACTCATTAAATCGACATTCACGGTACATCCACAAAGTTGCATTCAATCCCAGAATAGCTGCATAACACAGGAATATGGATCTATATGAAGATAACAGTGAAGCTCACTGTCTCAATATTTTCACTGCTTGAAGATCCTGTAAGCGCACTCAGTCAAATCAGGAGTGGTAATAATTCACGAGAGGAAAACCAAGAGATGAGAACTTAATCAAAATCTTCCCGAACAGCAACACAACACATGTATACATTTACTCGATGATGCATAAATCTGGAAATAACAATACTCAGTGCGGCATCCAGGATAAACAATACCCAGCGCGGCATCCAGGAATAAACAATTATACTCAATCCTAAATTAAAATCTTCCCGAACAGCAACACAACACATGTATACATTTACTCGATGATGCATAAATCTGGAAGTAACAATACTCAGTGTGGCATCCAGGATAAACAATACCCAGTGCGGCAACAATTATACTCAGTGTGGAATCCAGGAATAAACAATACTCGGTGTGGTATCCAGGAATAAACAATTAATAATCGGTGTGGAATCCAGGAATGAACAATACTCAGTGTGGAATCCAGGAATAATCAATACTCAGTACGGTATCCAAGAATAACAGAATTCAGTGCGGTTTCCAGGAATAAACAAATCACTTGATCCAGAATAAATACTCAATATGTTCAACGTAGCCGTAGTATCCAAGTAGATAAACTCAATCAAGGTGTTACATGTAACTAGGCAACAGCAATACTCAGTCCAGGAATAAACAATACTTGATCCAGATTAGTATATTTAATAATGTGCATGTACATCTAGTACTGAATTGAATTGAGTATGCAAGCAGCTATACTTGATAGCTCAAATACATGTATGTATTGGCTGGACATCAAATAGCTCCAATCCATCTTTGTGTAAAGACATCAGACATAAGTAGCCTTAGGGAAAACAGAACATTTCAGGCACAGGTGAGCATAGTATCTCTTTTGTTAATTATTGAGATTCGTTAAGCTCGTTAAGAAGAATCCAGCATCTAGTAAATGCTTAAAGATGTCCTACAGATGTACATAGGCTGTCTCCTTCATCTACACGGACAGTACATACGCTGGGTACACATGTAAATGTCAGAACAAAGGGATAATCCAGAAACTTCTGAATATTTTCTCCTCAAAAAAAAAAGAAGAAAAAAAAAAAAGCTCAACTACATTTAAATCTGGTCCGGGTAGATTGTGTACCATCTATCATGGTTTTATGTCACAAAATGGAAGATGGAAGATTTCCCAACTGGACCAGCCACTTAGCTATTACAGTTATTACAGTTCCGTTAAAAACATTTCGGTGGGGAAAAAATCAGGACCTCCCCGGTGACATCGTGGAATAATCCATTTGTTAGAACATCCTAAGTCCAGAGGCAGGTAAGATACAGGTGAGATGAATGCCGGAAGATTAAACGAGACTTTGGAACCAAGGCAGTTTTCTTATTACAGGTGGATACTCAATTCTTGAGAGAATCCTCACACATCTCTCGCAAAGTAACACCGCGGAATGACAGAGCCGGAGCTATAATCTCAGGCCTCAGCAGCTTAACAATACAACAGGCTATCTCTGTCTGTCTGAAGCCGCAAGGCGAAGTCGTCGTCAAGAAAAAAATAATCCCCGAAAAGTTAAAGGTCGTGTGTAAAATGTAAACAGGTGAATCATGGTTGACTGTCACACCTCCATGTAATGTCTGTGTTTAACTTTGAATACATGAAAGTTAACATATTGCACTGATAATATTGCACTTGATATGCAAGTTACATTCAACTGTGTTTTTTTCCTTAATTAGCATTAAAATAATCATCATCATGGGAGAATAGGCAGCAGGTATGTGAATGGATTTCAAAGCCAGGGGTACGTTAGAACTAATTCACCTGTTCAAAATCTGCTCTTCCATATCCCAGAACATGTCAAGATTATTATTTTTTCTTATTTTAAATATTTGATTAATAGCATAAAATAATTAATACTTTTATCCCATTTTTATTGCACTGGCGACAGTGGTGTTATCAGTTTAAATGTGTATTTAGTACATTTCTAGTTCATTGTTTTAAAATCTACCATTCCATGTCTCAAAACGAGTCAACATTATTTTATTTTATTTTAAATATTTGAGTAATGGCGTAAGATAATTAATACTTCTATCCCGTTTTTATTTCACTCTGCAGTTACCAGTTCAAAGGGGTATTTAGTACATTTCTAGTTCAACGTTTCAAAATCTACCGTTCCATGTCTCAGAACATGTCAACATTATTATTTTTTATTTTAAATATTTGAGTAATAGCATAGATAATTAATACTTTTATTGTGTTTTTATTTCACTCTGGGGTTATCATAATAAAGGTGTATTTAGTACATTTCTCATGACATTTTTCCAGATTATTTACATGTGTCATTATGATCAAAAGGCATGTAGAGCAGAATCCCTAATTATCAACATAATTAATCTGGTAATTAACCAAATTTAACCAACTTTAGAATATGAATTAGCCCACAATACACAAGTCAAATATAACAGGGAAAAGATTAACTTCAACACATTCATATTTCATATACATGTAAAATAGAAGCTGTTTTTTCATTCTAATAGTTAAGACATACAAATTACATGTATGTCTACATGTACATGCAGCTTTGGTTAATGCAATGAAATAATTCATAGAACCATTAACTATTTAACAGAGAGGTACATGTTACTTTATTTCTGGGTGGGGATATAATATTTGATCAAATTTCAGAGTGAATTGTAAGGTTGACCATATATCAACATGATCAATGCTGTCAAAAATGCCAGGAATTCATGTAAGTCAGGTATTGACACTGATATTCAGAAAGTTTACAAAGTAACATGTACAATGTACTACTCTGATGCCAATTTTTGCTGAGGTCCAAGTGTGTGTCCAGTGTAAGGTCAGTTACAGTATTTTTGTTGTTTTGGAATTACACTATCTTTGTTTTGCACAGCTTGTAGTGCAGAAAATTGGTCGCGTCCCGAGCGGGATTCGAACCAGCGACCCCCAGAGTAAGGGAACTAAATAAATGCCACCAATTTTCTGCAGGAGAAGCTGATGACCAATTTTCTGCAGGAGAAGCTGATGACCAATTTTCTGCACGAGAAGCTGATGACCAATTTTCTGCAAAGAGAAGCTGATGACCAATTTTCTGCAGGAGAAGCTGATGACCAATTTTCTGCAGGAGAAGCTGATGACCAATTTTCTGCAGGAGAAGCTGATGACCAAATTTCTGCACGAGAAGCTGATGACCAATTTTCTGCACGAGAAGCTGATGACCAGTTTTCTGCACGAGAAGCTGATGACCAGTTTTCTGCACGAGAAGCTGATGACCAGTTTTCTGCACGAGAAGCTGATGACCGATTTTCTGCACGAAAAGCAGATGACCAATTTTCTGCACGAGAAGCTGATGACCAATTTTCTGCAGGAGAAGCTGATGACCAGTTTTCTGCACGAGAAGCTGATGACCAGTTTTCTGCACGAGAAGCTGATGACCAATTTTCTGCACGAGAAGCTGATGACCGATTTTCTGCACGAAAAGCAGATGACCAATTTTCTGCACGAGAAGCTGATGACCAATTTTCTGCACGAGAAGCTGATGACCAATTTTCTGCACGAGAAGCTGATGACCAATTTTCTGCACCAGAAGCTGATGACCAATTTTCTGCACCAGAAGCTGATGACCAATTTTCTGCACGAGAAGCTGATGACTGATTTTCTGCACGAAAAGCAGATGACCAATTTTCTGCACGAGAAGCTGATGACCAATTTTCTGCACGAGAAGCTGATGACCAATTTTCTGCACGAGAAGCTGATGACCAATTTTCTGCACGAGAAGCTGATGACCAATTTTCTGCACCAGAAGCTGATGACCAATTTTCTGCACCAGAAGCTGATGACCAATTTTCTGCACCAGAAGCTGATGACCAATTTTCTGTACCAGAAGCTGATGACCAATTTTCTGCACCAGAAGCTGACTAAGATAGTGTAATCCCAAAACAATGAAAATACTGTTATACGATCACTTTCTAAATGACAAAAAATATCTTCCTGAGTGTTCAGCTATGGGGGCTGTGTCATTACGACTAGCCATGTAAGGTCAGTTAGCCTAAGTATGATGCAAGCTGTGAAGTTACATTCAGGTTCGTATTGTTTTGAGAATATGTTGCATAATTTAGTGTTACATACATACATCTAAGCAGGTGAGAAATTGAAGCTAAAATCACAACATGTTTTGCATAATAAATTTGCTGATATTTTACATAGCTATACCTACATAAAATCTTGACAATTAACATACATTTTAAGCCCTTTTGATTGTGATAAAAAAACATGGGCCTGTTTCACATATAAGTACATAACTGTTAAATGTGATTCAATAATATTTGTTTTTATCTGTTGCAATCAACACCTGAATTGCATATAGTTTAATTAACAGGTTATAATTAAAACGTATATATATATTGAGCTGTGGTCTACTGAATTCCAAATAAGTGCCCATGTTAACACAACAAACTTCAATCGTACACATTATAGCATGATGACTGCATCAAATAACACTGCATGTGCCACACAGGTGATTTGTTTTTTAATTAGTTTATAAAACAGCACCTGTGAAATGCAGGCCTGCAAGTGGCTCACAGTGAAAATATAGGAGAAAATATATAGGAGGAAATTTGCAAAAATGTAGGAGAAATGTAGGAATGTTCTGAATAAAATATAGGACAATACAGGAAATAAAGGAGTGTAAGACAGGTCTGTACTACATTGTATGTTCCAAACTTCGTAGTTTTCTGGTGTTTAATCAAATTACTTTCACTGAATGCGGTCATAGTGGTGGCCTTTCAGGTGACCTGTTCTGTTGTTTGATTCAGCATAGAGAGACTGAAATGTTTTCATATTAGCTGAGTGAAGCGAGGCGAAAAAAAAATTCTGAAATGTATTTCCTCATGTTCCTCAAAATATAGGAGGTTTTGATTAAAATATAGGAAAATATAGGAATGACTCAAAAATATAGAGAAATATAGGAGGCACTTGAAGGCCTGGAAATGTGTGTTCAACATCACAGTGCATCAAGTATCTCCTCAGGGATATCAGTGTACATTGAAATACTAAGGAGTGACTGGCATTTCAATGATTCAGGCAGCAATAATATTCATTGTGATTAACTAATTGAGGAATTATTGAGCAATTACATAACGAGCTCGCAAACAAATTATACGATTTTCTACAATGAGTATTGTTTAGCTAAACAAAGCAGAGAAAATGGAATTTAACATGTGCCAGGTTACGCCCACATTTTTACGATTGTGGTTTAGAAATTTTATTCATTAGATAAACTATTTCTGTGAAGTATTGTTTCTTTCAAGCTTTTGTTAAAAGCAAATTCTATTTAAAGCAAATTCTTGCATATATGACTGATGAATGAGAAATTCTTTTGACGTCTGTTATGTTTTTGTTTACTTCAACAATACAAATGACATTTGTCATGAAGTTACACACGTTACAAAGGTCAAGAAATAGAGAGATTCTCTAGAACACCACAAACAATGTGACCAAAAAACCCCATGAATATGGAGACATGTGACTTCAGTAACAATAGAATCGTCACTTGACACAGAAGGAAGCCTGCTCCTCAGTGTGGTAAATCCTATAATAATTCAATCAACCCACTGATATTCAACCACCTTCAATTTTGTAGACAAGACGTAATCAGTCGAACTATCAAATTCGATTGTCCTCCAAAAATTAAGAAATACTGGAATTTACCTGTACAATGGACCATTTTTTCAACTTCCTGTGCTAATAAATTTGATCACACCCAGAATCTATGGTGAAAAATTTCACTTTCTGTGATGGATTTATTGAAGGGTTTATGGTACCCAATTAGATGTACCTATCCCTTCATGACCTACAATATGTCGCTGTAGTCAAACAAACAGGTATGCAACTTATTAGAAAACAAATGAAAGCTACATCTGTTCAACCAGTCTTTGGAATCAAGCTAGCAATGGTGATGTTGCAGGCATATCGGAAGTACAGTAATTAACCTAATAATTCAATCACATGAAGTGAATTTCAGGGGTGGGAGATCAAATTTATTAGAAAAGGAAGTTGACAAAATGATCCAGAATCCATTATTTCATCATTATTTTAACGATTTTAGAGAGAGATCGAAGTTATTAGAACAACTGATTGAATTTTGATCACAACATTCAGGATGACTGGTTCATACTTTATGTAAGAATCACGAGACAATGCATACAATAGCCAAGTCTGGGGACAACAATGTGTCTAGACATGTGCCTTTACAAGGACACAAAGACACAGGCAATAGTTCCTACATGAAGTATCAACCGGATACATGAAGTATCAACCGGATACATGAAGTATCAACCGGATACATGAAGTATCAACCGGATACATGAAGTATCAACCGGATACATGAAGTATCAACCGGATACATGAAGTATTAACCGGATACATGAAGTATCAACCGGATACATGAAGTATCAACCGGATACATGAAGTATCAACCGGATACATGAAGTATTAACCGGATACATGAAGTATCAACCGGATACATGAAGTATCAACCGGATACATGAAGTATCAACCGGATACATGAAGTATCAACCGGATACATGAAGTATTAACCGGATACATGAAGTATCAACCGGATACATGAAGTATCAACCGGATACATGAAGTATCAACCGGATACATGAAGTATTAACCGGATACATGAAGTATCAACCGGATACATGAAGTATCAACCGGATGACTAAATTAGTAGAGGAATTACCCTATGATAGAAAATACAGCAGTTTACAAGTTATACATGTACAGATAGAATCAATTTCATGAAAGTGAAAGTAAGTTTACTCACAATGTCTAGCACTTTGCATGACGTCAGCGAGAGCTTGCCTGGCCGTGTTACCAGGGATACTGATGTTGGCGTACGCCGCGCTCCGAGGGCGTTCTGGCAGGAGGTGTGTCTGATGGGGGCGATGTTGGTGTATGGGCGAGGAGCGGACGTCTGTGAATGATGAGGTGCTCTGTGAGGAATCTCGGCTCCGCCCAAGTCGGCGACCATCCCGTGTGTCATCGTCAAATACGCTGTCATCATCCGAAGATGAATCTACATCAACATGTAAAGAGATGATGCATTCAATAGGGGTTCAGCCAATAAAGTCATTCATAAATGTTAACTTTGAAGATGGCGGAGTAGTCTGACAAGAACAGACTCTTGTAGTTCAACTACCCTAATAAACCTCAGCTTCTCAATCAAACTCACTCTTTAATGAAATTCATTCACCATGATTCGAAATAAGCTTTAGCTCGAAAGAATGGTGTTCTTGATAAAGTCATTCAACAGATACATGTACCCACAGTGTACAGGAAGAAATTTACACAAGTTCACAATTACAAAAGCATTACCTTTTATTCTTGGTAAGGCAGTGTGAATTAACATGTTCACGAAAAATATTAATTGAGCACCTGACCAAAAGGCATCGTGAAACTTGGGATTCGCTACATCTACATATAATTTAATATAAAATCTACAAATAGACTGAATAAAGTAAATTCTAGCTTCCCAGGTACCACCACATAATTTGTTTTAGCACTGCATCAACCTTTTTTAAGGATGTCCGCTGGTGATTTTTGACTTTGGCAGCCATTTTGCTTGTTCTTCCTATTAGATTATCTCCCTTCCCTATTTTAAGAGATAGGGATTTCCTTTAAAAGCCTTCTAGCCGAGAATTTCGCACAGCAACATCCATTCAATTTGATAAATTTTGGTTCATACTCCATGTAAGAGCCACGAGACAAGGCATACAATAGCCAAGTCTGGAGAAAACAATGTGTCTAGACTTGAGCCTTTTCATCTGCACAAAGACTCGGACAATAGCTTCCTACACGAAGTATCTACCTAAATTTTGATAGACATTGTGATTATCTGCAAACAGAATATAAGAGAAAGTTAAATACTATTTATTTGAATTTTTCATGAATATGCTTCAAAAATAGGGCTATTCCCTATGTTTTGTAGGTTATCAAATGGAGCATGGGTCAGTCCACTTAACTTTGCCTCAGCTAAAAAATGCACACCAACCTATATTTTTTTCTTTGTTTTTCCTCATATTACACAATTATGAATGCAACAACACACATTATTCAAAAAGTTAATTTCTTTGATTTACCAGCAGCGAACATCCTTAACATCCATAGCACTGTTTTTTTTGTTTTTACACAAACAAAGTTTTGCCAAAATAATGTTCTTGAGTTGTTTGACGTCTTCTTTTATTTGCAGAAGACAGTAATATGAAAGCTGACTGTTCGAAGAACTAAGTCGGTTTCATGCAAATTGTAAACTACTGGCACTGCATCGGTTTGCCAGAAAAGATAGATCTATTTGGTCAGTGCGAAAGTCTCCGTTCCTTGTCTTTTTTTTTTTTCTCAAAAATGTTCCTGTAAAGCTATGGATTAATTTTATCCAGCCTAACTAATCTTCAATACAATTTTTCAACAAACTTCACACACACTGGAGACTATGGAGAATACTAAACAAGGATTGGTGAAGAAATTTACAAGTGGTCTTCAGGGGAAATTTGATGAAAACTACACGTGTAACCATGCGGACAAAGGTTCTGACAGGTTGACATACACCACGTACAATGACCGAGTGTTATGCTTTATCTCATTGACTTGACACGATCATTTGAATCCAAAATTTGAATGACTACAGCCAGACCATGTCAAACCAAACTGAATTGGAACACATTGTATCAAATTAATTCAGTCAGACAAAGATTTAGAGTGAGTGAGTATGATTTAACGTCGCTTTCGACTATATTTCAGTCATACATGTACATGATCTTGGGTCCTATTACTTTTCACACCCTGGAACCCCACCGATAGGGTCCTATTCCTTTTCACACCCTGGAACCCCACGGGTGCACCAGTTAGTCGCCTCTTATGACAAGCTGTCTGAGGAGCTCGGGCTTATTCTTACCATGACCTGGGGTGTGCACAATGACATCACAGGTTAACCCCGGGAGTCCTTCAGGGCGCGAAGGATTTAGAAGCTGATTGATCTACACATATACATGTATATACTGGAAAAGCAGCTGGGGATACAGGTACATGTAGGAACTCAACAACAAACCAGTTAAACATCAAACATTTGAGCGTCTCACATAGCACTAAACACAGGAGGGAGAGAAAAGATAGAGAGAAGGAAGTACTGACCTCCACCTGGATCTTCTACCCTCTCTTGTCCTTGAGAGAGATATGACGATAGTAAGACTGAGAGAGAGAGAGAGAGAGATCAAGGAAGAGATACAGACAGAAATCTTTAATCTTTGGATTAAGCAGTGTTTTCAAAGTTAAGTTTAAAGATTATTAGAAACAAGCTAGAACTCATTATTACATCTACTATCAGACTTGTATATATCTATAGCCTTTCAATCACCATGACAGAAATACCCGTAACTGCAATATAGTGAGCGAGTCAGAATTAAACGTCGCAATTAGTGGTATTTCAGCCATATAGTGACAATATTAGGGCAATTTAACAATCTCAGAGGACGATTCTTGTGTTTTCAGAAGATAGTTATTGGGTAATCCAAGGATGGTTCTTAGGTACAGAGAGGATGTGAATGGTGGGGATGTTCATGGGCGCTGACAGGATGACTTAGGCGTTAAGATGAGGGTTCATGATTGGTGATAGAAGGGTTCTTGGGTGGTGATAGGATGGTTCTTGGGCAGTGAGAGGATGGTTTGTGCGTGATTAAGGATGGTCATGGGTGTTGTGCTGAGAGAATGACTCTTAGGCATTGAGAGGATGGCTCTTCATTGGTGATAGAATTTCTTGGGTGATCAAAGGATGGTTATTGAGTGGTCAAAGAATGGTTCTTGGGGGTCAAAGAATGGTTCTTGGGTGGTCAAAGGACAGTTCTTGGCTATTCTGGGGATGGTTGTGGAGTAGTCAAAGAATGGTTCTTGGGTGGTCAAAGGATGGTTCTTGGCTATTCTGGGGATGGTTGGTTCTTGGGTGGTCAAAGGATGGTTCGCGGCTATTCTGGGGATGGCTGTGGAGTAGTCAAAGAATGGTTCTTGGGTGGTCAAAGGATGGTTCTTGGCTATTCTGAGGATGGTTGTGGAGTATTCAAAGAATGGTTCTTGGGTGGTGATAATGGTTCTTGGTCATTCAAAGGATGGTTCTACTGTATTCACAACATGGTTCTTCAAAATTTAGAAGATAGATATTTGACTTGGACATCTTGGGCATTTAGAGGATGGTTCTTCAATATTGAATCCATTGGTAGGATCGTAGAATGGTTCTTCACTATTCAAAGAAAGGTTCTCAGGTGTTCAGCTAGGTTGGTTCTTCAATAATCGAAGGATGGTTCTTGCATGGTCAGAGAGGATAGTTCTTGAACAATCAGAGGATGGTTCTCGGGTGTTCAGAGAGGGTGCTTCTTGAACAGCCAGAGGACGGTTCTCCGGTGTTCAGAGAGGATGGTTCTTGGACAATCAGAGGGTGGTTCTTGGCTGTTCAGAGAGAATGTTTCTTGAACAATCAGAGGATGGTTTTTGGGTGTTCCGAGAGGATGGTTCTTGAACAATCAGAGGATGGTTCTTGGGTGTTCAGAGAGGATGGTTCTAGAACAATCAGAGGATGGTTCTCGGGTGTTCAGAAAGATGGTTCTTGAACAGCCAGAGGACGGTTCTCGGGTGTTAGGAGAGGATGGTTCTTGAACAATCAAATTCTTGGGTGTTCAGGATGATTCTTGAGCAACCAGAGGATGGTTCTCAGCTGTTTAGAGAGGATGGTTCTGGAACAATTAAAGGATGGTTCTTGGATGTTCAGAGAGGATGGTTCTTGAACAACAAGAGGATGGATCTCGGGTGTTTAGAGAGGACGGTTCTTGAACAATCAGAGAATGGTTCTCGGTTGTTTAGAGAGAATGGTTCTCAAACAATCAGGTTCTTGGGTGTTCAGAGAAGATAGGTCTTGAACATCCAGAGGATGGTTTTCAAACAACCAGAGGATGGTTCTCAGGTGTCCGGAGAAGATGGTTCTGGAACAACCAGGTTCTGAGGTATTCAGAGAGGATGGTTCTTGAAAAATCAGAGGATGGTTCTCGGGTGTTCAAGGAGGAAGGTTCTTGAACAACCAGAGGATGGTTCTCAGGTGTCCAGAGAAGATGGTTCTGGAACAATCAGGTTCTTAGGTATTCAGAGAGGATGGTTCTTGAACAATCAGAGGAAGGTTCTCAGGTGTTCAAGGAGGATGGTTCTTGAACAACCAGAGGATGGTTCTCAGGCATTCAGAGAGGGTGGTTCTTGAACAATGAAAGGATAGTTCTTGGGTGTTCAGAGATGATGGTTCTTGAACAATCAGAGGATGGTTCTTGGGTGTTCAGAGAGGATGGTTCTTAAACAATGAGAGGAGGATACTCAGGTGTTCAAAGAGGATGGTTCTTGAACAATCATTAGATGGTACTTGGGTGTTCAAAGATGATAGTTCTTGAACACTGAAAGGATGGTTCTTGGGTGTTCAGACAAGACAGTTCTTGAACAGAGGATGGTTATTGGATGTTGAGAATGCCTTTTGATTAATCAGAGGATGGTTCTTGGGTATTCAAAGAATGGTTCTTGGATTGGTTTGGCGGATCAGAATGTCATGAACCATCCTCTGAACAGAATAGCTGTCCTCTTGATACACAAATCCTGACATTCTCACACTTAAGTTCCCTGGTATATGATGGATGGTTTGGGAAATCATCTACAGATGGAGACACTTAACCGATACAGTAACAATACTACATTTTTTATAGTTCTTGGAATTTGAACGTTTCTCTTTGCTGGTGAACAAGGTTGCATTGAGGTCATACTTCTGATGGACCGGGCAGCTAGACAACATCCTCCAATACTACTGTTGACCTCCTAGGGCAACTTCACCATCCAGCAGGGAAACTAATGTACCCAAGGAAAAACGTAATTTTCAACCCATGTAGGTACATGTACAAACCTGTTCCGTGCTGTTCCCGGCGATGTTGACCTTGACCATGGTAGTTCACAGATGTCCTCTTTGATGGTAATGGCATGTTCACCGGTTTCTTATTATGCATGGCAAGGGCTTGCATTACAGCTTCTGTTCTGATCTCTGCGAGAAAGCAAGGGGCAAAAGTATTACATCGATTGCAAAATGTTCAACAATATAAAATGATGTAAACTGTCTAATCTCGTGTTTGGGTCAATTGCAAAAATCCTAATGTATTTGCAGTTGGTCTCCATTTTCTTTGTCTGAAAGCAATAAGATAACAAAACATGGACAGGTAAAGTCAGTGAATCTTCAAAACATAAATTTACAGGGTGTTAGCCAGAAAATTAAATCAGGGTGCCAAAATACAAAATTTCTCAGACAAAAACGTTTCTACTTCCTATATCTCTCCCATGTTTTAATCTGGTAAATTTATGGTGCCAAAATTCAAACAGTGGGTCAAAAAGACACCCTGGCACCCCTCTGGCTAACAGCCTGAGTCCCATTGATTTCATCATCTCACATGTACATGTATGACAAACATCAGTTTAGTTCCCAATGTTGACTATTCTATGTACATTTACATACAGTGTGCTACAAAACCAAATACAGAACTTAATATGGCAAGTACAGACTTCAGCATCTGATTATATATGAAGAGGTGCCACCAAATTAGGAATGGTTAATTCAAGTGAAAAAGATGGCGAAGGCGCATAAATGTAAATCTACAAGCAGGGCTTCGTGTTTAGCGCGAGTGATAGCTCACCTGCACGCAAACACTCGCGTAAATTCATGTCACGAGAGTGATTTTTAGCTCACGTAAACTGTCACATTTTATATTGTATTATATTGTAATCACTCGCCCGACTTTTAAAAACCCTCTCCTAAATATTTTGACGTGAACTATTTTTAGCTCGCGCACTAATTCTAAACACGAAGCCCTGTACAAGTGAGTCTTCTTCAGCGAGCGCCTTTGTTCTGACCATTTAAAATATGCCATGAATATCAATCAACTCTGCGCTGAGCATTAAATCTGACATGGCCAGAGTTTTTCATTTGCAAAACGACATCATGGGATACCATTGTAAGTCGGAAAGGAGCATTTCATCAAGATCAGATGTTACTCGGATGATGCAGTATGGTTGATACTAAAAAAGTCCCAAAATTCAAAGGCAACTCTGTGCATGTACCAACATTTCAATCCTGGAACGTCAATGGCATTGGCTATGGAACAGACACCCCTACCTCAGGCCATGTGTTGGTGACCAAAGTGTGATGATCTGTATATTTCTTGAAAACAGAAATCACTCCCCTCGCTAACTCTGTGAGAGTTCTCTGTCACTCTCAATCTCTTCAGCAACATTTATAAGCGCATAAACATATATGCCACTTTTCTGCTTTTTTTTTCAAACGTGAATGTCTGGACATAGAAAGACACTATATGTATACAGTGAATATAAGACTGCAGCGCACAGATGATATAATAATTACATAGAAGTGCATATAGATTAAATAGATGTACGGTAATCTCTCTAATAATTCAATCACAGGAAGTGAAATTTCCCACCATAAAATCTGGGGGTGATCAAATTTATTGGAACAAGAAGTTGATAAAATGGTTCAAAGTCCTGAAGATAATCCATCATTTTTTTTGTTATTTTAATGATTTCAGTGAGTGATCAAATTTATTAAAACAGTCAATTTAATTTTGTCCCCAAAACTGAGGGTGATTGAATTTTGATAGGGGGATTGAATTATTAGAGTGATTACTACAGATTAGGATTCAATACAGCATGCAGGGGGTTATGATGTAAATGGTTTTCACAGTTGGGATAGCAGGCAGGTGCAGTAAGAAGTGCTGTGTTCAGGCATCAAGTGAATAAACGGAAATTAAACGGTATGATTACAGGAAATAATGGGTATGCTTAAGCATGCAGTGATCTGGTCTATATGAGGATGCAATCTGGGGTGAGGTGAAAGCGTCAAGACTGAAAAAAAAAAATCTCCATGGAAATAGAATCAATGCAGCATCAGCGATCTATGCTAGCTTGCATGCAAACGCTACACAATATACGCTTTATCTGCACATATGCTCATTTTCAATCTATATGGAAACTATTGAAAATTTTGAACAGGGACGAAGAGTAATTTCCAAGTTTCAAGACTGGTTCATGTATCAGACTAGTTTTTCTTCATCCACCAAAAACTTTGAATTCAGGCAGTCCATTACTTTTATAATGACTGAAGTGTTCAAGCGGACAGACATTCCATTTAAAACAAAAGAATCGAATTTCACTGACAGATAAAGATGGTATTTCAAGAAGATGTCTCATTTCAACGGATCCATGTGCGAAGTCTCAAAATGTGACCTCTGGATGTAGGTTTAGCTAACTTGGTGGGGCAAGTTGATATTAAGTTCTGTTCTTCAAGGGTACATGTATATTGCATTCTCTCTCTAAACACCAATGTTCTCACGTTTATACTTGCACATTAATCGGGAAATGTATGAACCAGAAGAAATATTATAAATGCATATTTTTCAATGAGCAAGGGAGATAACTCCAAGTTAAAAGGTTCAACATTTAACCTGATCTTACCACCTTTATGCAAATACAAAGATTTCTCAGATATCTGAATTTCCTAATTTGTGTTTAATGAGAACACAGGAACATTGGTTATTTGTAAAAAGAATACCCTTGTACACAAATGTATTTACAGAACATGTAGGAGATGAATATCAAGTTGACCTATCAAATATATATGCAATGGTTGATCCTTAAAAAATACCACTTGTATCCGCCCCGATAAGGCCACTGTTAATTATTTGTTTCTCGTAACCTTGCTTGTAAAAATACACATGCTGAGTGCGATAATTATTAATTAATAATTATTAACTCGCAAATCAATTGTATACAAATATGAAGAAAATGCGCAAGTTTTACTCAAGCAATTGTAAATCCCTCATGGATTTTAATTATTTGCCCTCAAAATATAGATGAGGGCTGGTTACGGGAAACGAACCATTAATTATCAGCGGCCTAACAGGAGCAGGTGCATTGATGCGTGGTTCACCGAATGTTCACAAGTTCGCTCTTCTGGTCTCTTCAGCATGTAACAGTTTTGTAACTAATAATAACTGGTATAAATATGGCAAATATCAATCAAATTATTTTACTATTCCAAATAATTATTAATATTTGGCAACTTCAGTTATCATTAATTACAAATATTTCCTAGGCTGAACAGATAGGAAAATAACCTGATTAAAGAACCGCCAAATCAGGCAGGGAGCTATGCTGCATTAATGCACTTGCTGCTGCTATCGCTGCAGACATTATTGTCAAAGAATTGAATTCAATTATAGTGCAAGTCCGCGATCAAAAGTTCATTTCTGAGATTTGAGTCATTTTTGCTATGAAGTGGTTCGAAAATCTTTGCTTGGAAAAAAAAGCTAGCTAGATCGTAAACCTAGATTATACAGGTCCAAAAACTGGGTGCTTGTACCAGCTGCATCCAGTTTATCAGTCGGGTTTGCCATTCAACATACAACTGGTCTGTTCTGCCAAGGCGGCTTACGGGAGTTCATGATGTAGCAGACTAGACCTAGGAAAGATGGGGTTTGATAGACCATCATGCTTCTCTGAAGTTTTTTTTTCACATGTGAGCAGAGTGCAGATAGCGTAGGTCATGGAGAGCCTTACCTGAATGATACCGATTGTCCTCTCGTGTGAGCCTGCGCTGAGCCCTACGCTGTGCTGCCGTGGACGGGCTAGGGTTACTAGGCCCAGCGGCTACGAGAAAACAAGGGGGAGAACTGGCATGTTAGTGTAGGGATACGCACTGTCCCGCTTGCAAGCTCGGATCACAGACAGGGGGATAACTTTGAAGAAGGGGGAGCTAACTTTAAATTCTGACTTAGGACAATGCATTTTTTTTTTGTGAACAAGGGAACAGCCACAAAACTGGGGTCACACATTTATTAAAGAGTTGTCACAAGTTCTTCCTTGGATTCATAGAACATTGATTCTCATTTACAATAAATTATTCTTTTTCACAAAATTTATTGCATTTTTCAAACACAATTTTTTTTTAAAGAGGGAGCTTAGGTAATCTAAATCTGTAGATACAAAACTTATTCAAGCCTGAACAATTTTCTCATTCTTGTGTACAAGGGGAAGTAACTCCATCACACACAAAATGTTCTCCAGCCTGCGAAGGTGTTGGTGGGAGGAATTCAAATTTGTCTGATTTAATATGAATATCAGCAGAAATTATTTGCAAATTCTTGCTAAAAATAATTAAGCGTAGGAAGCCGTTGTTATTTCATGTCTTTGCAGACACAGAAAATCACATATATTTAGTGATAAACAGTGTCAAGTGAAGTATACCTGTATCTGAATTTCAGAAAATATTGAATACAAAGCAGTTGAAATTTTTTTAAATGATGATGAGCGAAAGATGAGGATGAATTGATATGAAGTGAAAAGTTTGAAAACCAATGATAAATTGTATTAGTACTGTGCTCCCATTGGTGCATGAACATTTCACCATGGTTACCAAATATTCTCATTCCCATCTGATCTCTCAGAATGCAGAGGATGGAGAAAATAGAAATGAGGACATCCATTTTTTCATCTCACATTCAAGTGCACATCAACAGTCTACCAAGTTGTTCTGTAACAAACCTAGCAAAGTTCACACTTTGATAATTTTCAAACCATGTGAATTTTCAGAATTATATACATGACAGGGCTGATATGAATATTTGAAATTTGATTGGACCAATTTTCTTTCACACTCAATTTTGTATCAGCTACAAAGACACCAAAATACACTGGTATTAAATGAAAATGTGAAAGTACAATGTATAACGGCAAAAATTGGCTAGAGAAGATAGCCAAGATAAACATCTGAACTTTTGAAATAGAACTTAAATTGTCTAAACAAACATTAATCATCCAGATTGCAACAGAACAACTTTAGTAAAATAAATATATTTTAAATGTTCACCTTGTGCCGTTTTTATATACGGAGATAGGAGTCTGGACCTCTTCTTCTCATAGCCCTTCTGTGTGATATCACCTGCAATTACAAAACAATTAAAATGCCCGTTAATTTAATTATTTTGGTTAATCATACAACATATACATGGGAGCCCAGTAATATGCTGTACAACATTGGAAAACAAGAGCCGTGACCTCACATATCCCCCACCCGATTTTCCTCAGTCAGATGAGACAAAAAAATATTAGTTCTTATTTAACGTTGCTCAATGAAAAATATAAAAATAGAATTTGACCTTGAAAAAATGGGTCAAGATCCGTCATCTTAAACTTAGTTCTGGAACAACACCAGATGCATACATGGAATTAATTTGGAAAGCCTGGCTATAATTGACCCTGTAAAATAAGTAAAGTTCAGTCAGCTGTGTTTCACACACATCCAGTTCATCATCAGTTACATGTGCAATATGAATTTGGATACCCTAACTATAATCATTCAAACAATATTGCAAACATTAGAATTTGACCTTTTAAATTACATGTATGTCAAGGTCGGTCATTTTCCATAGGCTTCTGACCCATCACCATGCAAGTGCAACTGCTGTGTGAATTTGGAGAGCCCAGGAAACAGTTCTTCAAGAGATAATTTGTCCACACCAAATATGGACAGATGGATTGGACAGACGGACAATGTCAATGACAATAACTCTTTGGCCGAATTTGGCCGAGAGGTAATAATCAATCAAAATCAATTGCTGCTACTTGCAATGAGTTTGAGGTACATGTATACTTCAAATTGGATCATAATCCACATGTCTGAATCACAATTTCCCACGTTTTTCATTTTCTGGCCTAGGTAACCTTGACCTTTGACCTTTAGGCCTCAAAGTAAATAGGGTTATTCTTTGCTCATATGTACATGTAAGGTAGGCAACAAGTTTTGAACCAATTCTGGACATGGAACAGGAGATTTTCCATTTTTCACAGGTTCTCTGTTGACCTGGTGACCTCAAAATCAACAGCGAGAAAGCTATTCCCCAATTATACATTCAATTAAAATTTGGAGTGAATTGAATCAATAGTTTTCAAGTTATCGTGTTAACGGGGAAAAGTGATGCACACACATATCAGCAGACACACCCACACACAAACAGCGATAGGGAGTTGTTCACATCCCCCACCCAAGCGTTGCCCTTCATTCATATTGCACCCATACATGTACATGTTCATTATATCATAACCTGTAACTGAACAAAGGATGTGTCACATTTTATTGAGTTTTCGAGTACTGAACCGTACATGCCTACTGGTAATATCCACAGACTGATCGTTCCTTATATAATAACTCGTGTCTGTATAATATTGGGGAATGGGAAATCTGTGTACATAAAAGTATGACAGTATGCTCAGACTGAGTATTTGCTCAGATTGAGTAATGTCAATAAGGGTGAGGTGGAACTGGGTTACAACCAAATTAACCGATCAATGATGCTCCTACTTTTTAGTCACAATAAAAAATGTTACCCCCACTCTTACACTGGCAGAGAGTGCAACAGGAGCAGACAACTCTTGTTGGTATTAGGTAAATTAAGTGGTTTGTTCTGTCCATGTATTACATAGGTGAGTCATTGCTTGTACAATGTCTGGGCCCTATCTGTCATCAGTTGTATTACCTATAGTAAGGGGTCATCTTCAAATACCAGAACATATAAAACTATATGAAAAACAGAGCAGGGGTGGAATATGTAGAATGGGGGGGGGGGAATATGGAGAAGGGGGGGGGGGGGTTTGAGAGATAACAAATGCAGTCCTCCCCAGCACGTCAGAATATTCGCACTTGACAAGCCACATATTCAAATATCATAATAGTAGTTGATCCTAGATGCACATGCACAGCTAACTTGAATTTACATGCAGCGTTCGAAATGGCGGCCTGCTATTGGCTAAAAGCAGGCCAAAATTTTGACAAAGCAGGCGATGTGGAAAATGGCCTGCTAAGAAAAAAAATCTCGACCGAAAGTAGCAGGCCATAATTTTCCTGGCCATTCCTTACTTTCCTACCTATATATAATTTTGTTTCCGTTGCACACAACGTAAATTGAATTCTTCGTGGGCGATATCATCGTACAAATACTCCACTAAAAAAATAAAACCTGCAGAACAAGGCAGCGGTCGAAAGCGGTGAATTTTTCCCGTGACTAGTTGCACAAAAATCTATCTGTCGCATGCGGAAAGTAGGATTTCATCCAGCAAAAACGATAAAATGCGATCAATTTTCGTAAATACCTTTTAGGAGTCTAGATCTATCTGAAGCAACGGACAATCCAAGAAATAATCCATTGAAAATTTATTCCAAGCCGATCTTTGGCCATTGTTGTTGGATTTCTCTGTCAACATTTCCCGCGCCAATTTCACTTCCGGTTGCTGCGCGTCAATTCATGCGCGGTGGTCCGGTGCATGCAAAAGTCGGACCTGTTACGAAACGGAATCGGACTATCTGTTGGGTTTTTTTCCAGTTGGTACGGTACTGATGGTAAATAATATTGTTGGCCTCTTTTCCTGGGCTTCTATTCACAAGCTGACGTTTTTCTAAGCAGACATTTCAGTTAATTGATAATTCCAACGGGACTCTGGTGGCTGATTCTAATTTATTGCAATCAGCAATTTACAAGGGGAGACTTTTGATAAATATAAGTATATATAGTCCACATGATTCAGTCAACAAGGCTTTTGCAGTTCTAATTGCAGAAATTAGGGGAAATAGTTGTCTTTGACATATCAAAGCTGACATCAACTTTCCATTGGTGCTCAGTTTTAAAGAACATGTGTGCCAAATAAAAAAATTAATAATAATAAATATAAAAAACGCCCACCTCATTTTTAGCTGGACAGTCAGCGAAGTTTTAGTGGAGACAGTAATACCACATACATAAAACTTCTTTTTTATTGCAATGTCTTAAAGCAGTCAAATAATTAATAATTACAGAATTCAGCATCATCATAATTTCCTCCCAAGGTCATGAGAAGCTAAAGATTAATTAACAGAGGCCTTATTGGTGGATTTGCACATGTAGAAAAAAAAAATAGCTGTCCAACTTCATAAATAGCAGGTGATGTTAGATTTGACCTGCGATTTTTTTTTCGATGGAAAAAAATAGCAGGTCATCACAAATTTCCTAATTCGGACCCTGACATGTAATGCCTGATTTTGAAGATGGGCACTATTACTCACTCATGAACACTCATACAAAGAGTAGGTCAAAGGGGACGAACATGTAATTTGACCAGATAAAGTTTGAAGGAATCCAGGCCAGATAAAAACCTGTTTATCCAGTTTCTTCAACAAATATTCCCACACAAACAGTCAGGCAGTATCATCAACATTGAACAGACTCGTTGTATGTGGTCATTACCTTGTCAGATTCCCTTTCATTACTACAAACCAAAATCACTGTACACATGTACATGTATACAAACAAGCTTACATGTACCTATATTGTACATGTACATATTTACACCTAAAAAATAAATTTGTAAACATTGTGCTCGAAAAAGATTACATCAATGAGATTGCAAAAATTTCAATTAATGTACTAACATAGATGTATTGTTAATAATTTTAGGAAAAAAAAAAAATATTGCTTGCTTTCACTTAATTACAGTTGTACTGACAATGACATAAATGGACCTAAATAACTGGTCAACTTAAAAATCTGACTACATTTGAACAAATCTATTATTACCAACTGACATGTGCCATTACTTTATCAGGACTTAGAAATAAGTGCATCTGTGTGAATAGTTCAAATACCACCATGCTCATACAGCCCCCCATTTGTAAGGATGAACAGCTTCAAATGTACGTATAATATAGGGAGAGTACCACCTACAGTACAAAAATGTGTAATATATTATACATGTGCTCAAGTGTTGACCATGTGTTCTTATGGCTCTACAGTTATTACAGTCCGCATCCAGTCCGACTATTTATAGATGACATCAACATGACAGTCTGAAGAGTTAATAATATACATGTAGGCAAAGCCATGTCAATTCACCATAACAATCAGCGATCGCTGAGGTGAGTGCAGGCATGGTATAATAGCACGAGTCGAAATGTTCATGAAATACCTGCAGGACATTTGTCAAGAATTGTCCGGTACATAATTAAAATACATGTAAACTGACTGAAAACCTGCAGGGCAGTGCCAATTTTCTGCTGGATATGTCCTGCAAATAGATAGCAATTTCGACCCCTGAATAGTTCACCTCAGCAAGTTTTAACATGATGCTACATGTAAATGGGAATTTTTAACGCAGGGTTTCATACACGTCGTGTTTTGACACCGGTATTCGGTGTCAAAACTCCCGTAAAAACTCAATTTTGCCACCAAAAAACTGAAGTCTGAGTGTTTTAGAAGGGAAAAACTGAAATTTTGGAAGAAAACTGAAGTCTCCAGAGGCCAATACTTCGTAATTTCGTAATTTATAATCGAAATATATTGCGGGCAAACAATCGGGAAATGGGGAATACCAGAATAAACCGAATAAATAGGTCGGCATCTTCGGTCATTTCCGTGAACTTCGGTACCGCTAGGTTAAACTTCGTTTTGCCGAGCGCTAATTATTTATGTCCGTTTCCCGAACTGTTATCGGGGTCATGCCGTCGGTAACCCTAAAGCCTGTATTCATACTAAATGTATGTGGAGGTTTCCGAATTGCGTTGTGTGGCGGAAAAAAAAATTGCAGGGAAAGTTTGACATGTGGGAATGATGAGCCCCCAAAGATGTCTAACTCTCCTTGGAATGGACAGGTAAATATCTGACCATCGCTGAATAGTATTTATGATAAAGGAGACGATGTAATCTTCGCATAGGGCATTTGTTTTCACTCAAAGTTGAACGATCTTGTCGTGTTGTTGTTGTAAAGAAACTGGCATGTACGCATTGTACGATGTTGAAACTGAAACCAAAGTTTGATTGTACCGTAGTTAATAAAGTTTGAATGGATAATTCAAAGACAGCGAACTGATTTAGCCACAATATAAACCTAGCTAGATCATTCTTTGATTTGAAGATACATAAAGAAGAGTTGAATTTTTTTTATACTGTCAACACTTTTTTTAAATTTAACGAGATGGTGCAAACATGGAGGTAAAATCGAATCCAATTTTTACCTCCATGGTGCAAACAAACCAAAACAACTGAAGTTGATTTTTGAAATTACTAGACTAGGCATCTATTTTCTGGCATTGAATTTAACTGATCTGTCTATTATCCTGAAACAAGTGTCCCACATTAGGGCAGCACAGAAACATTTCAAATGCCTGCCCCATCAACAAAAATGTGGTGTACTGCATTTACAGGATTTAGGTCAAACGTTATGGGCAAATCCATTCTTTCAATAAGGGTGGTCAAGTCAAACTGTTGGCACTTATTTACAGCCTTCAATAACCAAACATGGTAAACTTATGTATCTATCTGGAGTTCGCATGATCCTATCGAAAGTGAGCCAGCTGCCTATGCGCAATAGTTTACAAAATTGTGCGCCTTTTCAAACAGAATTCTCTAATTCATTTCATTTTTATGAGTTTATGGTCACCAAGGACTAGCTGCAGTTATGACAATTGCTGGTCTTCAGTCTGAAGTTGTACTGGACTTTTAATTTTAGTCTGAATATTTGCCAAATTTCACATCAAATTTATAATGTAAGATTTTGAAAGGGAAGTCTGGTCCAGATCCAAGTGGTTTTTAATTAGCGTAGCTGAAACGTTTCAAAACTTGCATACTTGAATTGGACATTTGCAAGCCAGGAATTGATACCTCGATTTCATTCAAAATTACCAAGTTTGTAATTTTAAAAATTAATTTGAATTGCCTTGTGTAATCTTGTCTTGTTGACATCCACAATGTGACATAAATGTGCTGAAAAATAGATGGTATCTTAGACCCTGGTAAATTAAGAACATAAAACTGAAGATGTTAAATTATCTGTTTGTTGCTTTATTTTCACAATTCAAATATATAGCAGTATTGACAGGCTCCATTGATGGTCGTATGAAAATTTGTTATATACATTACTTATGGCGGTTGCAAAATTAGAAATAAACTCAACAGAAGTCTGTCGGCCGGCGACAAAAAAGTAAAAATACTCAATTCAGGTGAAAAAAATATTGAATTTTCAGTATCCGGTGGCAAAAATTTGGACTTCTATGAAACCCTGTAACGTGGTGTTAAATGAGAATTATGATATTACATACCATACAAAATTTTGTCCAAAGAGGATATCCTGAATTGACAGGGCTGAGGCACTGTTACATACTTGTTCGCAGACTTTTATGGAAACTGTCAAACATTGATAATTGCATTCATTACATATTCGATGATATCTAGCATCCCACTATGCACCCCATCCCCCTTCTTTCCCATCCACACATGTCCGGTTACATATCGACAGTACATAGCTTCAGCCAATCAGAAACACCTGTGGCTTCAGTCCTCAGGAGGCCACAAATCAAACTTTTATAGACACATCTCCGCAGAAATTGACAATTTAAATCGGTGTATGAGAAATGAACATTATGCTCAATGAAGAGAAAGTTTATTTCATCTGCAAACAATGATGTACACAACTCTGGAAAAAGACTGTTCTTACCCAAGTGCTGTACTTCTACACTGCAGCAAATGGGCCCAGGCAAATCTCTGTCGAGATTTGATTTGACTGGGTTCGTGCCAATGAAGACAGATTATGGTAAACTCCTCTAATAATTCAATCCCAGGAAGTGAAATTCCCAACTATAAAATCAGGTTATGATCAAATTAACGATTTTAGAGGGCAATTCAATTTATTAGAACCTTTGACTGAATTTTGTCCACCAAGTTAGGAGTGACAGAATCGATAGAAGATTTATCGTAGTGAACAATATGACGACGATTAACCCTGACTATTTGCTGAGAATGCTTTGGACAAGAATCTAGATAGTCTTTTCTGATATTCCCAACCCGAAATAACTGGACTAGACCTGTTCATGATATCTGGAATATTTTTGATCTAAAGTTGCCAAAATTATCATCAATGTAGGCTTTCTGGTCATTTCGCTGCTATCCGGGTAGATTGTATGTTCTAAGGATTAACTTCAGTTATAGTGCAAGTCAAGGATTGAAAGAATGCACAATGCACTGTGGCTGAAAAGTTCAGCCCGAAAACTTCTGCACAGGTTGTCAGATATATATATGTCAGTCCGCCTTTGTTTTCTGACAGTGTGATTCCATAAACATGTATTGGCGACGTAAAGACCGGGGCCTGCTGTGTTGATGTTAGATACAATGATGTGGAGATTGTCAAACACATTTGTTATTCAAACTATAAATAATAATGGATAATAGGTAATAAAACAAATGTACACATTTCACAGATAATGTTACATGTACATTGACTGATTATTGTATAAACAGGCCATAATAATTAAGGTCTACATACATATACACCTGTTGCCCTTAAAATGGTGATAAAGTATTTTTTATCATTAAAGAATGAATTTTTCTAGAAATACATGTAAACCGATTAAGTAAAATGGAAAGTGATAGTTTTTATGATATTTCCACCACGGATGTTACAGACCAACAATGGAGGCAAGTATGGATAATGGTCATAGAACTATTTATCAGGCTGAGTCTGAGATACCTAGTTAACTCCAGTGTAAATATACACACCAGCTGATGGAGTAATTTGATAGGTTGAAACCCTCTAGGGTCTCCACTAATCAACTTGACCTAACACCTCACACTGCGAAACTGTTGTTACTAGACAGGAGAGGGCCAAAGGGCAATAACTCATGACCTTAGAACCATTATATTTTCTGTCTGTATTGAGACAGATAGGCTGTATTTTCACAAGGCTGGCTGTACATGGGATTTTCTAGAATTCAGTTGTGAAATAAATACACAACAGATGTGCCTGTAAATATAATACATTATTATTAGAAAAAAATATTCTGTAATAAACAATGACAGGAAGCGAACACTGGTGATGCTGAGTTTGCTAATGCATTTATGGTAATCCCTCTAATAATTCAATCCCCCTATCAAAATTCAATCACTCCCAATTTGGGGACAAAATTCGATCAGTGGCTCTAATAAATTTGATCACTCTCTAAAATTATTGAAATAATGCAAAAAAAAAAAATAAAAAAAAAAAAATAATGCAATACATGTATCGGCATTTACTTTTAACCATTTTGTAATATATTTTATCACTCCCAGAATTTATGGTGGTAAATATCCCTTAATTGTATTGTTGGAGGGATTATCATACATCTTTGAATTTTAAGGAATTGAGTGCAAGTGAATTAGGGTCACGTTCAACAGTATTTTGGCCATATAGTGATGATATACTAACTATGATACATGTATGATCAGCTGGACATTGTGACTAAGCCATGAACAGTCATCATCATGTACAGGAAATTTATCTTCCCCTCTGTGTTTTGAGAAATTGAACAGATACATGTACATGTACTTCACGACCTTACAACATCTGTGCTTATATCATTTAATTACCTTTTAATTCAGGTTCCAATCAATTCAAATAATCTCATTATATCTCAGTGGAGCTGCATGTACATTGCAATTCCTGCGAATATATTTAACAAAGATTTGAAACCTCACACCATATAGTTTTACAAATGAATTTAAGGAGAGCAGGCTATTGCTCGCCTAATTTGCCATACTTGCACGTTTCTCAATAATGAGAGCTCTAGTCAATAATGAGAGCTCTAGTCAATAATGAGAGCTCTAGTCAATTATGAGAGCCCTAGTCAATAATGAGAGCTCTAGTCAATTATGAGAGCTCTAATCAATAATGAGAGCTAGTCAATAATGAGAGCTCTAGTCAATAATGAAAGTTCTAGTCAATTATGAGAGCTCTAGTCAATAATGAGAGCTGTAGTCAATAATGAGAGCTCTAGTCAATTATGAGAGCTCTAGTCAATTATGAGAGCTCTAGTCAATAATGAGAGCTGTAGTCAATAATGAGAGCTCTAGTCAATAATGAGAGCTCTAGTCAATAATGAGAGCTCTAGTCAATTATGAGAGCTCTAGTCAATTATGAGAGCTCTAGTCAATAATGAGAACTCTAGTCAATTCGCTTTGTTGCTCACATCAACATGCTTTCAGTAATTCCTCTAATAATTTGATCACAGGAAGTGAAATTTCTTACCATAAAAATCAGGGGGGGGGGGGATAAAATTTATTAGAACAGGAAGTTGACAAGATGATCCCAAATCATCCACTGTTATTTTAAAGAATTTTGAGGGTGATCAAATTAATTAGATTGAGTGATTGAATTCTGTCCACACAATTGGGGGTGATTGAATTCTATTAGGGTGATTGAATTATTAGAGGATTTGCCGTACTAATCTTGTTAAGAGATGATAAGCTTTCGATGTCACTTCCTCATTGTGAGATCTGGGTTTCTGAAAAAAAACGAACACTTATTTATTCCAAATATTCTTGTATTTTGATGGACGTAAATTAGAGATGACCCCTGAAAAAACACTTGTACTGCAGAGGTGGAACGGTAGTAGGGACCTTGGCCCTTCCAGGACATGAGAATCTATTCTACAAAGATTACATGTACATGTACATGACCCTGTCTAACACATTCATGTAATTCCCAGACTTGTTTATACTCAGTTGCCATGGAAACCATAACAGTTTACACCATTTATATATCTGGGGAGTACCTGCAAAGACACACAATATATACTAGGTTACTGGATGGTTAAATGGACTGTACAAACTACTACACTAACATACATATATTCATGTATGCACATGATGCGTTGTTCAATAGGATTCAAAACATTCAAAATGGATTGAAATGTCAAATACAAGTATGACAGCTCTAATTTCTAGTCACTTTATCTGTATTCAAAAAGGTCAAAATGAGAGGAACAAAGAAATCCCGGAGCTGAGCAAGTATTATCTCCTCATTGCGACTTGCCGGCACCCACTGAAAATGAGCTCAGGAGAGTGAACAATAGCACTCGCCAATTGTAAGCCTCCCTATGTTACAACCTGGAGAAGTGCGATATCACACTCCTTAAAATCGTTTTTCAAATTTTCGGAGTGACATTCACAGAACTCCAGCTATTTTCAAAAACGAAAGATTGTTGCAACACTATAAATGTCACTTCTTGTGGCGAAGTACTTCGACGCCTTCCACCTGCGACTTCAAAACTTAGCGACATCCCTTATCATGTTGCTCTCAATTCAGAATTTGGATATTGAACTGTTCGGAACAGGAAGTTGATGACACATCTGTTGACAGAACATTTCATCTATTCGATTTCCCCTCAATCTGGCTGTCTACTTTATCAGGTACATATGTACATGTCATCACCATGAACACTGAATAGGGTGATTGAATATGTTTAACACATCGAGTACACTTATGGTCTACTATACACCGACCATGGTCAGTCAGTCAAGCATAGGTTATTTCGGTGGAAAGCCTGAACAAGAAACAAAATCGACCATAGAGGTCCATGTCCCCCGCTAGCAGCACCAGTTATGGTGGATTACATCCACCATAACTGGCACTGCTGCTGCGGGGGCCATGGACCTCTATGGTCGATTTTTTTTTGTCGATGATATCTCATATCATGATAAGAGTGAGATTTGAAAATGGAGATATCGCTGATGAGATTAACATAATCTAATACAGCGGATGGCACCCATATTGGATTATGCACATTCATAAAACATAATACATGACTGTCCTCTCACTAAGGTCAAGGGACTCCCCAAGTTTGAAGTAGATCAGTTAAGTATGGCCCATGGTGGCCATATTGGATTAAGCACGTCCTTGAAAAACAATCCTAATCCTCCTCTCAACAATGTCAAGGCACTCCCCAGGTATGAAGTAGATCGGTTGAATCGTTCTCGAGTTATTGTCCAGACAAGATCCAACTGCTTATAATCCAATATGGCTGACGGCGGCCATATTAGATTATGCACATTGCTGAAAAACAATCCCAACCGTCCTTTCAACAATGTCAAGGCACACCCCAAATTTGAAGTTGATCGATTAAATCGTTCACGAGTTATTGTCCGGACAAGAAAATCTAAGATCCAACTGCTTATAATCCAATATGGCTGACAGCGGCCATATTGGATTATGCACATTGCTGAAAAAAAATCCCAACCGTCCTCTCACCGATGTCAAGGCACTCCCCAAGTTTGAAGTAGATCAGTTGAATCGTACTCCAGTTATTGTCCGGACAAGATCAAACTGCTTAAAATCCAATGAAATCCAGTATGGCTGATGGTGGCCATATTGGATCAAGCACGTCCTTGAAAAACAATCCTAATCCTCCTGTCAACAATGTCAAGGCACTCCCCACATATGAAGTAGATTGATTGAATCGTTCTCGAGTTATTGTCCGGATGAGATCCAACTGCTTATAATCCAATATGGCTGACGGCGGCCATATTAGATTACGCACATTGCTGAAAAACAATCCCAACCGTGCTCTCACCAATGTCAAGGCACACCCAAAGTTTGAAGTTGATCGGTTAAATCGTTCACGAGTTATTGTCTGGACAAGAAAATCTAAGATCCAATTGCTTATAATCCAATATGGCTGACAGCGGCCATATTAGATTACGCACATTGCTGAAAAACAATCCCAACAGTCCTCTCACCAATGTCAAGGCATATACCCCAAGTTTAAAGTTGATCGGTTAAATCGTTCACGAGTTATTGTCCGGACAACAAAATCTAAGATCCAACTGCATATAATCCAATATGGCTGACGGCGGCCATATTTGATTACGCACATTGCTGAAAAACAATCCCAACCGCCCTCTCACCAATGTCAAGGCACACCCCAAGTTTGAAGTTGATCAGTTGAATCGTTCACGAGTTATTGTCCGGACAAGAAAATCTAAGATCGAACTGCTTATAATCCAAAATGGCTGACGGCGGCCATATTGGATTACGCACATTGCTGAAAAACAATCCCAACCGTCCTCTTGCCGAATTACGGAATCACGGAATTACGGAATCACGGAATTACGGACACCGGTGTTTCTAAGTCCCCCCCCTACTAAGTAGCGGGGGACAATTACATATTCATGAGACGAGCCGGCCTTCATGTGACCCACCAAATATGGAGTGGCCTTGTGATGCACATGCTTCTTGATTGGCTGAGATGCCAAGTGACGCACACTGAAACACTGACATCAGCGCCCGTATTCCTTTTGACCTCGGCTTTGAACAGAGTAAAGCAATCCACTTGATTGGATGATAGAATATGCGACGTTATCAATGGATTAGCATGTTCGGCAAAGCCGTTTACCAGGGCTCCTAATGGCAGACATAGAAGAAGACAAACGAAGAGCCAAGGCCTGGTAGCGAAGATGGTTTAACAAAGAGTGAGAATTGTCAGTATAAATACTGCTACCAAGTGCTGACTATGCATTGGTAGAGCGAGTGAGTGAATAGAATTTAACATCGCCTTCAACAATATTTCAGCTATATCGCGACAAACCAACTAAGCACCATCCAGCCAAGTTGCATTCCTGCTACTTCAAAGAAGAAATCTTTGAAGCAGCATAGAACCAGACACCCTCCATCCACCCTGTAAAACACTGAGGCAGGCCTCTCAAGTTATAACTTTGCCAAGGCGTGAGATTTGAGTATATCCGCCCAGGAGATACGAGCCCCCCAAAAATGCGAATTTCTAGGCGTCATTTTCATACAATTTTTCACATTTTTGTTTCATATAACAGCCTACCAGTATACATTTCACCTTTCACGGAGGCTATAAATGGATACTTTATAACCAAGTTTAGGAAAATTTTGAAATTACTGACTCCTTCTTCTGCAAACTGGAGCAATTTTGAACGATTGTTGGTTATTTTAGAAATAATTTAATGAAAATGCCCTAATGCGTGAGATTTTCATATAGCTGCGTGAGTGCATGAGACAGATGCCAAATGCGTGAGTCTCCCACCGAATGCGTGAGGGTTGATGGGTCTGCTGAGGACAGCACACAAGACACAGACAGGGCGCTTACATAGTGCAATAAAGACAAGTGATATTACAGTGCTACATGTAGACATCACATCATCAAGTTCCTGTTTGCATTGGTATCTATGTTGAAATAATGTTTCCTCATGTTTTTTTTTCTCAGATTGAGAATTGCAAATTTTCATGTACATTCCAATTAAATTGGAATGGAATGTCAAATACAAGTATGACACCACAAATTACAGTCTCCTAATCTGTATGGTGCAGGTAACCGACTTGAACAAGTAGGACTGAGCTTGGCATAAACCTTGATACATAAAGGTTAAAGGCATCAATGCTCATAAAATTTACATTAATGCCAGCCGCTCTCAGGTCAATTAATTGTTTGGATCCATTCTGAACCTCGTTAAGCTAATTAATATTCACACCATTCAGACAGAACCTCTGTCAACTATAATGGTCTCTGCAATGACGGTGAAATTAACATATACAGTTAATTAATTAATTATCCACATGCAATTTATACATGTACATGTACACAACTGTTCAGTATGTTAGATATTATACATGTAATGCTCTAATACATTCCTTCACCCTATAATATTCAATTCTTCAATCTAATAAATTTAATCACCCCTAAATGTAGAAGATATGGTACTACAAGAGCAGTAATCCCTCTAGTTATTCAATCTGTCCAGGATAATAGAATCTGTGCCCCTGTCCAGGATAATAGAATCTGTGCCCCTGTCCAGGATAATAGAATCTGTGCCCTGTCCAGGATAATAGAATCTGTGCCCCTGTCCAGGATAATAGAATCTGTGCCCTGTCCAGGATAATAGAATCTGTGCCCCTGTCCAGGATAATAGAATCTGTGCCGCTGTCCAGGATAATAGAATCTGTGGGCACTCTTGTGTTATAGCACATATGAAGGCACCGTCGTGATATGACTGAAACATACATGTACATGTAGTTGAAAATGACATTGAATCCTACTTACTCCCTCATTCGATCACAGGAAGTGAATTTCCTACATGTACCATAATACTCAGCAAGATGAAAAAATGCTTCAAAATCATGCATAATACTAGTATTATTTCTTATTTGATCAGCGCAAAATTTTGGGTTACATGTAGAAGATGCACTTCATGTGGTTGAATTAATAAAGGCACTTAACCATATACAACTTCAAGATATTTCACTTGGTCACACAAAAAGATATGGTAATTCCTCTTTACATGTATACATGTAAGCCAAATTATTAAAATTCAATCACCCTCAGTTGGTAAAAATTCAATCAGATGTTCTAAAAAATTATGATCACCGTGTAAAATCTTTAAAATGACTGAGAAATGATGGATTATTTGCAAGATTTTGGACCATTATGTCAACTTCCTGTTCCAAGAAATTCGACCACTTCCTGTGACTGAATTATTAAGAAAGTTACATGTACCATACTCAAGATAAGATATTCCTACGAAGTACAAGTAGGCTCTCATTTGCAAATTGTCCGGTAATGAGTGAGTGAGTCCGTCAGTCTATCCAAATCCTTTCATCAACAAAGGAGAACCGTTGACATTAGAACCTTGATTTTTGGCATGAATGTGCATTAGGGGACTGTTACCAGGAAGTTCTGAGCACAGGATTCTGATGAAAATTTCTGGATTCCGACTTGGGCTGTGCCCATCTTAATATAGGCAGGATTTCAATTTGCGGGGTGGGGGATTTCCAAACGTTCAGTTCGCGTCGGAGTCCTGATGCCTACCCTACTTCGTACATGTAGGTCCTACAGTGACATTAGTCACACTGCCATGTTTTTACAAATGAAAAACAAAATTATTTCTCTGCTCATGTTGAACAACTATGGACATGCATGGAGGATACTTTTTGCTGATAACCCAAGTGTATTGTGGCCGACAACAAACTTTGGTATGCGATAATATCACTGCATCCCAATATCGTGTGACCTACTTCATTTAAATTACACACGGAGTTGGCGTTTCCTTGTCAAGTGGGACTTGTAGAACAATACAGTTTGTCTCGAGTGCACACTAATGTGATTCGTTTGTTTAGTGTTTTACACTTCTGGTCCTTATTAATCCACTTGTGAGCTGGCACTACTGTATGCACAAACTGATGCATGAAAACTGGTACTACAGATTATAAAGCAGATGCGTGGGATACACACAAACTCTTGTGGTTCACAAGGTGCATACCAGTCCACTGACCAGCAAATCATCACATGACCCATTACAGTTCTGCACAGAATCTAGACATGCTGGTCACCCCTCCTCCCAATCAAATTTGATAGATGTAGAATAGAGCCAGGTTAGGTCAACTGTCACAGTTCAGTTTATGAATATCTGATATTATCACCATCGTATGTGACTCTAATGGAAAATTGATTTTTCGGAATAGGATAACAACAGCAATATGCATACCAGAAAAAAAAACATATTGACAAGTTTACATGTACATTTTGGATTTTGCATAATTTCAAAAACACCTCCAACACACAAAAACAATATACTGTACCCCTTCGACCAAATTTGACCAAGGGATAAAAACCACAGAGGAGCTACACTAGCCCTTGATCACAGTACACAGCAATACATCACTATAGATAACATGAGGTGTTGACACAAACGGAAGTACTTGCACCAGGGGACCTTCACAGACAATCGTCATGTCAGACAAATTACACTTACAGCGATTAACAATATATTAATAAACCTATATGGACACACAGGGGACAAGCTGGCCATGTCAAACCAGAACTCGGACAACTTAGTATATATTGGTTTCTATATGCATACACATGAATCAGTTAAAGGGATAGCAAACCCTTGAAAAAAGTATGTTGTAAATGAAAGAATAGTTCCATCACTGTCCAAAAGCATTTTTCAAATTTATTTTTCCGATTTTTCTAATGAATTTTTAGAGGATTTATCATACTGTATAGACAGAATTATTAAAGGATTTACTGTACTGTGTAGACAGAATTATTAGAGGATTTACTGTACTGTGTAGACAGAATTATTAGAGGATTTACTGTACTGTGTAGACTGAATTATTAGAGGATTTACTGTACTGTGTAGACTGAATTATTAGAGGATTTACTGTACTGTGTAGACAGAATTATTAGAGGATTTACTGTACTGTGTAGACTGAATTATTAGAGGATTTACTGTACTGTGTAGACAGAATTATTAGAGGATTTACTGTACTGTGTAGACTGAACTATTAGAGGGTTTACTGTACTGTGTAGACTGAACTATTAGAGGGTTTACTGTACTGTGTAGACTGAATTATTAGAGGATTTACTGTACTGTGTAGACTGAATTATTAGAGGATTTACTGTACTGTGTAGACTGAATTATTAGAGGATTTACTGTACTGTGTAGATTGAATCATTAGAGGATTTACTGTACTGTGTAGATTGAATTATTACAGAGGATTTACTGTACTGTGTAGATTGAATTATTAGACAATTTAATGTACTGTGTAGATTGAATAATTAGAAGATTTGCTGTGCTGTGTAGACTGAATTATTACAAGAGGGTTTACCTAACTGTGTAGACTAAATTATTAGAGGATTTACTGTACTGTAGATTTAGTGTAATCCCATAATTATTATTGAGAGGAACATCCTTGTGGTACAATCCATTCTCTACAAGAGAAGATTTATTATTTACTGGTGGTGATAATTAGCTATGGTACATGTAACATAATTGTCCAGCTTCTAAACACGATTAGCCGGGATGTAGAAGAAGCAGAGGCAAGGAGTGGAATGGCTGTGACTGGTGGAACCTGGCAATTTCATGCATGTATGTTCACATTCAGTATGTTATAATTGTCTGGTCATGTTGATAGTTTGCAGGATAAATCAATATAAAAAAAACATAGGAGCCTGAATCAGGGCCAATGTACATGTAGTTTTGTCGGGATGCACCCACCCAGGAAATGGTTTGCAAGAACAGACAAGACCTACACTGTACAAAGCCTAACATTCACTGTTCAGTACATGTGATCCCACGTAACTACATGTATTACAGGTTGGGAGTGAGTGAGTGAGTGAATATGATTTAACGTCGCTTTCAACTATATTTCAGTCATATCACGACGTTGGGTCCTATTCCTTTTTACAGGTTGGAAGGGCCCCACTCTCTCATTTTTAAGGAAAATGAATATTTGCCTGGATGTGATTATTCTCCCAGGAGAGTTACTGATTAATAAATGGAAAAATAAAAATAAGAGTACTGTCAAAAGCAAATCACTCTCACAATACAAAATCTTGAAGAATGATCAACAGCTTTCTCAAATTGTACACACATGAAAGACTGGGGACCCCCTCATGCTGCTCATTTGAATACTGTGCAGTATCCATCATGCTGCTCAGCAAAATACTGTGCAGTATTCGAGCTATTGGGCAGTAACCATACAGTAACTAAATCAGTACTGTCGGAGTGTCCACATGTTATTGAGTATTGCAAGGAATGTGACTGAGCACTACTGTGTAGTATTGAACAGTTATGCTTTTCTGAACAGTGAGTGACTGAGTGAGTGAATAGAATCTAACGTCGCTTTCAACAATATTTCAGCTATATCACGACGAACCAACTAAGCACCATCCAGCCCAGTTATGTTCCTGCTACTTCAAAGAAGAAATGTTCGAAGTACATGTACATGTACATGTAGCATGGAACCAGACACCCTCCATCCACCCTCCATCCA
>JAVTVY010019522.1:0-77565 GCA_036873755.1 Hanleya hanleyi | reverse complement strand
AGATCGATCACCTCAATAATGGTGGTCTCCTGTAGCAAGCCCTGACTAGGGTTAGAGATCGATCACCTCAATAATGGTGGTCTCCTGTAGCAAGCCCAGACTAGGGTTAGAGATTGATCTCCTCAATAATGGTGGTCTCCTGTAGCAAGCCCAGACTAAGGTTAGAGATTGATCACCTCAATAATGGAGGTCTCCTGTAGCAAGCCCAGACTAGGGTTAGAGATTGATCGCCTCAATAATGGTGGTCTACTGTAGCAAGCCCAGACTAGGGTTAGAGATGGATCACCTCAAAAATGGTGGTCTCCTGTAGCAAGCCCAGACTAGGGTTAGAGATGGATCACCTCAATAATGGTGGTCTCCTGTAGCAAGCCCTGACTAGGGTTAGAGATTGATCACCTCAATAATGGTGGTCTCCTGTAGCAAGCCCAGACTAGGGTTAGAGATTGATCACCTCAATAATGGTGGTCTCCAGTAGCAAGCCCTGACGAGGGTTAGAGATCGATCACCTCAATAATGGTGGTATCCTGTAGCAAGCCCTGACTGGGGTTAGAGATCGATCACCTCAATAATGGTGGTCTCCTGTAGCAAGCCCTGACTAGGGTTAGAGATCGATCACCTCAATAATGGTGGTCTCCTGTAGCAAGCTCAGACTGGGGTTAGAGATCGATCACCTCAATAATGGTCTCCTGTAGCAAGCCCTGACTAGGGTTAGAGATTGATCACCTCAATAACGGAGGTCTCCTGTAGCAAGCCCAGACTCGGCTAGAGATTGATCACCTCAATAATGGTGGTCTCCTGTAGCAAGCCCAGACTGAGGTGAGAGATCGATCACCTCAATAATGGTCTCCTGTAGCAAGCCCTGACTAGGGTTAGAGATTGATCACCTCAATAACGGAGGTCTCCTGTAGCAAGCCCAGACTAGGGTTAGAGATTGATCACCTCAATAATGGTGGTAACCTGTAGCAAGCCCAGACTAGGGTTAGAGATTGATCACCTCAATAATGGAGGTCTCCTGTAGCAAGCCCAGATTAGGGTTAGAGATTGATCACCTCAATAATGGTGGTCTCCTGTAGCAAGCCCAGACTAGGGTTAGAGACTGATCACCTCAATAATGGTGGTCTCCTGTAGCAAGCCCAGACTAGGGTTAGAGATTGATCACCTCAATAATGGTGGTCTCCTGTAGCAAGCCCTGACTAGGGTTAGAGATTGATCACCTCAATAATGGTGGTCTCCTGTAGCAAGCCCTGACGAGGGTTAGAGATCGATCACCTCAATAATGGTGGTCTCCTGTAGCAAGCCCTGACTAGGGTTAGAGATCGATCACCTCAATAATGGTGGTCTCCTGTAGCAAGCCCTGACTAGGGTTAGAGATCGATCACCTCAATAATGGTGGTCTCCTGTAGCAAGCCCAGACTGGGGTTAGAGATCGATCACCTCAATAATGGTCTCCTGTAGCAAGCCCTAACTAGGGTTAGAGATTGATCACCTCAATAATGGAGGTCTCCTGTAGCAAGCCCAGACTCGGTTAAAGATTGATCACCTCAATAATGGTGGTCTCCTGTAGCAAGCCCAGACTGGGGTTAGAGATTGATCACCTCAATAATGGTGGTCTCCTGTAGCAAGCCCAGGCTGGGGTTAGAGATTGATCACCTCAATAATGGTGGTCTCCTGTAGCAAGCCCTGACTGGGGTTAGAGATTGATCACCTCAATAATGGTGGTCTCCTGTAGCAAGCCCAGACTAGGGTTAGAGATTGATCACCTCAATAATGGTGGTCTCCTGTAGCAAGCCCAGACTAGGGTTAGAGATTGATCACCTCAATAATGGAGGTCTCCTGTAGCAAGCCCAGCCTAGGGTTAGAGATTGATCACCTCAATAATGGTGGTCTACTGTAGCAAGCCCGGACTAGGGTTAGAGATGGATCACCTCAATAATGGTGGTCTCCTGTAGCAAGCCCAGACTGGGGTTAGAGATTGATCACCTCAATAATGGTGGTCTCCTCTAGCAAGCCCTGACTAGGGTTAGAGATTGATCACCTCAATAATGGTGGTCTCCAGTAGCAAGCCCTGACGAGGGTTAGAGATCGATCACCTCAATAATGGTGGTCTCCTGTAGCAAGCCCTGACTAGGGTTAGAGATCGATCACCTCAATAATGGTGGTCTCCTGTAGCAAGCCCTGACTAGGGTTAGAGATCGATCACCTCAATAATGGTGGTCTCCGGTAGCAAGCCCTGACTAGGGTTAGAGATCGATCACCTCAATAATGGTCTCCTGTAGCAAGCCCTGACTAGGTTTAGAGATTAATCACCTCAATAATGGAGGTCTCCTGTAGCAAGCCCAGACTGGGGTTAGAGATCGATCACCTCAATAATGGTCTCCTGTAGCAAGCCCTGACTAGGTTTAGAGATTAATCACCTCAATAATGGAGGTCTCCTGTAGCAAGCCCAGACTCGGGTTAGAGATTGATCTCCTCAATAATGGTGGTCTCCTGTAGCAAGCCCAGACTGGGGTTAGAGATTGATCACCTCAATAATGGTGGTCTCCTGTAGCAAGCCCAGACTGGGGTTAGAGATTGATCACCTCAATAATGGTGGTCTCCTGTAGCAAGCCCTGACTGGGGTTAGAGATTGATCACCTCAATAATGGTGGTCTCCTGTAGCAAGCCCAGACTAGGGTTAGAGCTTGATCACCTCAATAATGATGGTCTCCTGTAGCAAGCCCAGACTAGGGTTAGAGATTGATCACCTCAATAATGGAGGTCTCCTGTAGCAAGCCCAGACTAGGGTTAGAGATTGATCACCTCAATAATGGTGGTCTACTGTAGCAAGCCCAGACTAGGGTTAGAGATGGATCACCTCAAAAATGGTGGTCTCCTGTAGCAAGCCCAGACTAGGGTTAGAGATGGATCACCTCAATAATGGTGGTCTCCTGTAGCAAGCCCTGACTAGGGTTAGAAATTGATCACCTCAATAATGGTGGTCTCCTGTAGCAAGCCCAGACTAGGGTTAGAGATTGATCACCTCAATAATGGTGGTCTCCAGTAGCAAGCCCTGACGATGGGTAGAGATCGATCACCTCAATAATGGTGGTCTCCTGTAGCAAGCCCCGACTAGGGTTAGAGATCGATCACCTCAATAATGGTGGTCTCCTGTAGCAAGCCCAGACTGGGGTTAGAGATCGATCACCTCAATAATGGTCTCCTGTAGCAAGCCCTGACAAGAGTTAGAGATTGATCACCTCAATAACGGAGGTCTCCTGTAGCAAGCCCAGACTCGGTTAGAGATTGATCACCTCAATAATGGTGGTCTCCTGTAGCAAGCCCAGACTGGGGTGAGAGATCGATCACCTCAATAATGGTCTCCTGTAGCAAGCCCAGACTAGGGTTAGAGATTGATCACCTCAATAACGGAGGTCTCCTGTAGCAAGCCCAGACTCGGTTAGAGATTGATCACCTCAATAATGGTGGTCTACTGTAGCAAGCCCAGACTAGGGTTAGAGATGGATCACCTCAATAATGGTGGTCTCCTGTAGCAAGCCCAGACTGGGCTTAGAGATTGATCACCTCAATAATGGTGGTCTCCTGTAGCAAGCCCTGACTAGGGTTAGAGATTGATCACCTCAATAATGGTGGTCTCCAGTAGCAAGCCCTGACGAGGGTTAGAGATCGATCACCTCAATAATGGTGGTCTCCTGTAGCAAGCCCTGACTAGGGTTAGAGATCGATCACCTCAATAATGGTGGTCTCCTGTAGCAAGCCCTGCCTAGGGTTAGAGATCGATCACCTTAATAATGGTGGTCTCCTGTAGCAAGCCCTGACTAGGGTTAGAGATCGATCACCTCTATAATGGAGGTCTCCTGTAGCAAGCCCAGACTGGGGTTAGAGATTGATCACCTCAATAATGGTGGTTTCCAGTAGCAAGCCCTGACGAGGGTTAGAGATCGATCACCTCAATAATGGTGGTCTCCTGTAGCAAGCCCTGACTAGGGTTAGAGATCGATCACCTCAATAATGGTGGTCTCCGGTAGCAAGCCCTGACTAGGGTTAGAGATCGATCACCTCAATAATGGTGGTCTCCTGTAGCAAGCCCAGACTGGGGTTAGAGATCGATCACCTCAATAATGGTCTCCTGTAGCAAGCCCTGACTAGGGTTAGAGATTGATCACCTCAATAATGGAGGTCTCGTGTAGCAAGCCCAGACTCGGTTAAAGATTGATCACCTCAATAATGGTGGTCTCCTGTAGCAAGCCCAGACTGGGGTTAGAGATTGATCACCTCAATAATGGTGGTCTCCTGTAGCAAGCCCAGGCTGGGTTAGAGATTGATCACCTCAATAATGGTGGCCTCCTGTAGCAAGCCCTGACTGGGGTTAGAGATTGATCACCTCAGTAATGGTGGTCTCCTGTAGCAAGCCCAGACTAGGGTTAGAGATTGATCACCTCAATAATGGTGGTCTCCTGTAGCAAGCCCAGACTAGGGTTAGAGATTGATGACCTCAATAATGGAGGTCTCTTGTAGCAAGCCCAGACTAGGGTTAGAGATTGATCACCTCAATAATGGTGGTCTACTGTAGCAAGCCCGGACTAGGGTTAGAGATGGATCACCTCAATAATGGTGGTCTCCTGTAGCAAGCCCAGACTGGGGTTAGAGATTGATCACCTCAATAATGGTGGTCTCCTGTAGCAAGCCCTGACTAGGGTTAGAGATTGATCACCTCAATAATGGTGGTCTCCTGTAGCAAGCCCAGACTAGGGTTAGAGATTGATCACCTCAATAATGGTGGTCTCCAGTAGCAAGCCCTGACGAGGGTTAGAGATCGATCACCTCAATAATGGTGGTCTCCTGTAGCAAGCCCTGACTAGGGTTAGAGATGGATCACCTCAATAATGGTGGTCTCCTGTAGCAAGCCCTGACTAGGGTTAGAGATCGATCACCTCAATAATGGTGGTCTCCTGTAGCAAGCCCAGACTAGGGTTAGAGATTGATCTCCTCAATAATGGTGGTCTCCTGTAGCAAGCCCAGACTAGGGTTAGAGATTGATCACCTCAATAATGGAGGTCTCCTGTAGCAAGCCCAGACTAGGGTTAGAGATTGATCACCTCAATAATGGTGGTCTACTGTAGCAAGCCCAGACTAGGGTTAGAGATGGATCACCTCAAAAATGGTGGTCTCCTGTAGCAAGCCCAGACGAGGGTTAGAGATGGATCACCTCAATAATGGTGGTCTCCTGTAGCAAGCCCTGACTAGGGTTAGAAATTGATCACCTCAATAATGGTGGTCTCCTGTAGCAAGCCCAGACTAGGGTTAGAGATTGATCACCTCAATAATGGTGGTCTCCAGTAGCAAGCCCTGACGAGGGTTAGAGATCGATCACCTCAATAATGATGGTCTCCTGTAGCAAGCCCTGACTAGGGTTAGAGATCGATCACCTCAATAATGATGGTCTCCTGTAGCAAGCCCTGACTAGGGTTAGAGATCGATCACCTCAATAATGGTGGTCTCCTGTAGCAAGCCCAGACTGGGGTTAGAGATCGATCACCTCAATAATGGTCTCCTGTAGCAAGCCCTGACTAGGGTTAGAGATTGATCACCTCAATAACGGAGGTCTCCTGTAGCAAGCCCAGACTCGGCTAGAGATTGATCACCTCAATAATGGTGGTCTCCTGTAGCAAGCCCAGACTGGGGTGAGAGATCGATCACCTCAATAATGGTCTCCTGTGGCAAGCCCTGACTAGGGTTAGAGATTGATCACCTCAATAACGGAGGTCTCCTGTAGCAAGCCCAGACTAGGGTTAGAGATTGATCACCTCAATAATGGTGGTCTCCTGTAGCAAGCCCAGACTAGGGTTAGAGATTGATCACCTCAATAATGGTGGTCTCCTGTAGCAAGCCCGGACTAAGGTTAAGAGATTGATCACCTCAATAATGGTGGTCTCCTGTAGCAAGCCCTGACTAGGGTTAGAGATCGATCACCTCAATAATGGTGGTCTCCTGTAGCAAGCCCTGACTAGGGTTAGAGATCGATCACCTCAATAATGGTGGTCTCCTGTAGCAAGCCCTGACTAGGGTTAGAGATCGATCACCTCAATAATGGAGGTCTCCTGTAGCAAGCCCAGACTGGGGTTAGAGATTGATCACCTCAATAATGGTGGTCTCCTGTAGCAAGCCCAGACTGGGGTTAGAGATTGATCACCTCAATAATGGTGGTCTCCTGTAGCAAGCCCTGACTGGGGTTAGAGATTGATCACCTCAATAATGGAGGTCTCCTGTAGCAAGCCCAGATTAGGGTTAGAGATTGATCACCTCAATAATGGTGGTCTCCTGTAGCAAGCCCAGACTAGGGTTAGAGACTGATCACCTCAATAATGGTGGTCTCCTGTAGCAAGCCCAGACTAGGGTTAGAGATTGATCGATCACCTCAATAATGGTGGTCTCCTGTAGCAAGCCCTGACTAGGGTTAGAGATTGATCACCTCAATAATGGTGGTCTCCTGTAGCAAGCCCAGACTAGGGTTAGAGATTGATCACCTCAATAATGGTGGTCTCCAGTAGCAAGCCCTGCGAGGGTTAGAGATCGATCACCTCAATAATGGTGGTCTCCTGTAGCAAGCCCTGACTAGGGTTAGAGATCGATCACCTCAATAATGGTGGTCTCCTGTAGCAAGCCCAGACTGGGGTTAGAGATCGATCACCTCAATAATGGTCTCCTGTAGCAAGCCCTGACTAGGGTTAGAGATTGATCACCTCAATAATGGAGGTCTCCTGTAGCAAGCCCAGACTCGGTTAAAGATTGATCACCTCAATAATGGTGGTCTCCTGTAGCAACCCAGACTGGGGTAGAGGTGCCTCAATAATGGTCTCCTGTAGACTCCAGACTGTGGGGTTAGAGATTGATCACCTCAATAATGGTGGTCTCCTGTAGCAAGCCCAGACTAGGGTTAGAGATTGATCACCTCAATAATGGAGGTCTCCTGTAGCAAGCCCAGATTAGGGTTAGAGATTGATCACCTCAATAATGGTGGTCTCCTGTAGCAAGCCCTGACTAGGGTTAGAGATCGATCACCTCAATAATGGTGGTCTCCTGTAGCAAGCCCTGACTAGGGATAGAGATCGATCACCTCAATAATGGTGGTCTCCTGTAGCAAGCCCTGACTAGGGTTAGAGATCGATCACCTCAATAATGGAGGTCTCCTGTAGCAAGCCCAGACTGGGGTTAGAGATTGATCACCTCAATAATGGTGGTCTCCTGTAGCAAGCCCAGACTGGGGTTAGAGATTGATCACCTCAATAATGGTGGTCTCCTGTAGCAAGCCCTGACTGGGGTTAGAGATTGATCACCTCAATAATGGAGGTCTCCTGTAGCAAGCCCAGATTAGGGTTAGAGATTGATCACCTCAATAATGGTGGACTCCTGTAGCAAGCCCAGACTAGGGTTAGAGACTGATCACCTCAATAATGGTGGTCTCCTGTAGCAAGCCCAGACTAGGGTTAGAGATTGATCGATCACCTCAATAATGGTGGTCTCCTTTAGCAAGCCCTGACTAGGGTTAGAGATTGATCACCTCATTAATGGTGGTCTCCTGTAGCAAGCCCAGACTAGGGTTAGAGATTGATCACCTCAATAATGGTGGTCTCCAGTAGCAAGCCCTGGCGAGGGTTAGAGATCGATCACCTCAATAATGGTGGTCTCCTGTAGCAAGCCCTGACTAGGGTTAGAGATCGATCACCTCAATAATGGTGGTCTCCTGTAGCAAGCCCTGACTAGGGTTAGAGATCGATCACCTCAATAATGGTGGTCTCCTGTAGCAAGCCCAGACTGGGGTTAGAGATCGATCACCTCAATAATGGTCTCCTGTAGCAAGCCCTGACTAGGGTTAGAGATTGATCACCTCAATAATGGAGGTCTCCTGTAGCAAGCCCAGACTCGGTTAAAGATTGGTCACCTCAATAATGGTGGTCTCCTGTAGCAAGCCCAGACTGGGGTTAGAGATTGATCACCTCAATAATGGTGGTCTCCTATAGCAAGCCCAGGCTGGGGTTAGAGATTGATCACCTCAATAATGGTGGTCTCCTGTAGCAAGCCCTGACTGGGGTTAGAGATTGATCACCTCAATAATGGTGGTCTCCTGTAGCAAGCCCAGACTAGGGTTAGAGATTGATCACCTCAATAATGGAGGTCTCCTGTAGCAAGCCCAGACTAGGGTTAGAGATTGATCACCTCAATAATGGTGGTCTACTGAAGCAAGCCCAGACTAGGGTTAGAGATGGATCACCTCAATAATGGTGGTCTCCTGTAGCAAGCCCAGACTAGGGTTAGAGATGGATCACCTCAATAATGGTGGTCTCCTGTAGCAAGCCCCGACTAGGGTTAGAGATTATCACCTCACAATGGTGGTCCCAGCAAGCCCAGACTAGGGTTAGAGATTGACCACTCTTTGGCCACGGTGGCCCCAGTAGCAAGCCCTGATTGAGGGTTAGAGATCGATCACCTCAATAATGGTGGTCTCCGGTAGCAAGCCCTGACTAGGGTTAGAGATCGATCACCTCAATAATGGTGGTCTCCTGTAGCAAGCCCAGACTGGGGTTAGAGATCGATCACCTCAATAATGGTCTCCTGTAGCAAGGCCTGACTAGGGTTAGAGATTAATCACCTCAATAATGGAGGTCTCCTGTAGCAATACCAGACTCGGGTTAGAGATTGATCACCTCAATAATGGTGGTCTCCTGTAGCAAGCTCAGACTGGGGTTAGAGATTGATCACCTCAATAATGGTGGTCTCCTGTAGCAAGCCCAGACTGGGGTTAGAGATTGATCACCTCAATAATGGTGGTCTCCTGTAGCAAGCCCAGACTGGGGTTAGAGATTGATCACCTCAATAATGGTGGTCTCCTGTAGCAAGCCCTGACTGGGGTTAGAGATTGATCACCTCAATAATGGTGGTCTCCTGTAGCAAGCCCAGACTAGGGTTAGAGATTGATCACCTCAATAATGGTGGTCTCCTGTAGCAAGCCCAGACTAGGGTTAGAGATTGATCACCTCAATAATGGTGGTCTCCTGTAGCAAGCCCAGACTGGGGTTAGAGATTGATCACCTCAATAATGGTGGTCTCCTGTAGCAAGCCCTGACTGGGGTTAGAGATTGATCACCTCAATAATGGAGGTCTCCTGTAGCAAGCCCAGATTAGGGTTAGAGATTGATCACCTCAATAATGGTGGTCTCCTGTAGCAAGCCCAGACTAGGGTTAGAGACTGATCACCTCAATAATGGTGGTCTCCTGTAGCAAGCCCAGACTAGGGTTAGAGATTGATCGATCACCTCAATAATGGTGGTCTCCTGTAGCAAGCCCTGACTAGGGTTAGAGATTGATCACCTCAATAATGGTGGTCTCCTGTAGCAAGCCCAGACTAGGGTTAGAGATTGATCACCTCAATAATGGTGGTCTCCAGTAGCAAGCCCTGACGAGGGTTAGAGATCGATCACCTCAATAATGGTGGTCTCTTGTAGCAAGCCCTGACTAGGGTTAGAGATCGATCACCTCAATAATGGTGGTCTCCTGTAGCAAGCCCTGACTAGGGTTAGAGATCGATCACCTCAATAATGGTGGTCTCCTGTAGCAAGCCCAGACTGGGGTTAGAGATCGATCACCTCAATAATGGTCTCCTGTAGCAAGCCCTGACTAGGGTTAGAGATTGATCACCTCAATAATAGAGGTCTCCTGTAGCAAGCCCAGACTCGGTTAAAGATTGATCACCTCAATAATGGTGGTCTCCTGTAGCAAGCCCAGACTGGGGTTAGAGATTGATCACCTCAATAATGGTGGTCTCCTGTAGCAAGCCCAGGCTGGGGTTAGAGATTGATCACCTCAATAATGGTGGTCTCCTGTAGCAAGCCCAGACTAGGGTTAGAGATTGATCACCTCAATAATGGTGGTCTCCTGTAGCAAGCCCACACTAGGGTTAGAGATTGATCACCTCAATAATGGAGGTCTCCTGTAGCAAGCCCAGACTAGGGTTAGAGATTGATCACCTCAATAATGGTGGTCTACTGTAGCAAGCCCGGACTAGGGTTAGAGATGGATCACCTCAATAATGGTGGTCTCCTGTAGCAAGCCCAGACTGGGGTTAGAGATTGATCACCTCAATAATGGTGGTCTCCTCTAGCAAGCCCTGACTAGGGTTAGAGATTGATCACCTCAATAATGGTGGTCTCCTGTAGCAAGCCCAGACTAGGGTTAGAGATTGATCACCTCAATAATGGTGGTCTCCAGTAGCAAGCCCTGACGAGGGTTAGAGATCGATCACCTCAATAATGGTGGTCTCCGGTAGCAAGCCCTGACTAGGGTTAGAGATCGATCACCTCAATAATGGTGGTCTCCTGTAGCAAGCCCAGACTGGGGTTAGAGATCGATCACCTCAATAATGGTCTCCTGTAGCAAGCCCTGACTAGGGTTAGAGATTAATCACCTCAATAATGGAGGTCTCCTGTAGCAATACCAGACTCGGGTTAGAGATTGATCACCTCAATAATGGTGGTCTCCTGTAGCAAGCTCAGACTGGGGTTAGAGATTGATCACCTCAATAATGGTGGTCTCCTGTAGCAAGCCCAGACTGGGGTTAGAGATTGATCACCTCAATAATGGTGGTCTCCTGTAGCAAGCCCTGACTGGGGTTAGAGATTGATCACCTCAATAATGGTGGTCTCCTGTAGCAAGCCCAGACTAGGGTTAGAGATTGATCTCCTCAATAATGGTGGTCTCCTGTAGCAAGCCCAGACTAGGGTTAGAGATTGATCACCTCAATAATGGAGGTCTCCTGTAGCAAGCCCAGACTAGGGTTAGAGATTGATCACCTCAATAATGGTGGTCTACTGTAGCAAGCCCAGACTAGGGTTAGAGATGGATCACCTCAAAAATGGTGGTCTCCTGTAGCAAGCCCAGACGAGGGTTAGAGATGGATCACCTCAATAATGGTGGTCTCCTGTAGCAAGCCCTGACTAGGGTTAGAAATTGATCACCTCAATAATGGTGGTCTCCTGTAGCAAGCCCAGACTAGGGTTAGAGATTGATCACCTCAATAATGGTGGTCTCCAGTAGCAAGCCCTGACGATGGTTAGAGATCGATCACCTCAATAATGGTGGTCTCCTGTAGCAAGCCCCGACTAGGGTTAGAGATCGATCACCTCAATAATGGTGGTCTCCTGTAGCAAGCCCTGACTAGGGTTAGAGATCGATCACCTCAATAATGGTGGTCTCCTGTAGCAAGCCCAGACTGGGGTTAGAGATCGATCACCTCAATAATGGTCTCCTGTAGCAAGCCCTGACAAGGGTTAGAGATTGATCACCTCAATAACGGAGGTCTCCTGTAGCAAGCCCAGACTCGGTTAGAGATTGATCACCTCAATAATGGTGGTCTCCTGTAGCAAGCCCAGACTGGGGTGAGAGATCGATCACCTCAATAATGGTCTCCTGTAGCAAGCCCAGACTAGGGTTAGAGATTGATCACCTCAATAACGGAGGTCTCCTGTAGCAAGCCCAGACTCGGTTAGAGATTGATCACCTCAATAATGGTGGTCTACTGTAGCAAGCCCAGACTAGGGTTAGAGATGGATCACCTCAATAATGGTGGTCTCCTGTAGCAAGCCCAGACTGGGCTTAGAGATTGATCACCTCAATAATGGTGGTCTCCTGTAGCAAGCCCTGACTAGGGTTAGAGATTGATCACCTCAATAATGGTGGTCTCCTGTAGCAAGCCCAGACTAGGGTTAGAGATTGATCACCTCAATAATGGTGGTCTCCAGTAGCAAGCCCTGACGAGGGTTAGAGATCGATCACCTCAATAATGGTGGTCTCCGGTAGCAAGCCCTGACTAGGGTTAGAGATCGATCACCTCAATAATGGTGGTCTCCTGTAGCAAGCCCAGACTGGGGTTAGAGATCGATCACCTCAATAATGGTCTCCTGTAGCAAGCCCTGACTAGGGTTAGAGATTAATCACCTCAATAATGGAGGTCTCCTGTAGCAATCCCAGACTCGGGTTAGAGATTGATCACCTCAATAATGGTGGTCTCCTGTAGCAAGCCCAGACTGGGGTTAGAGATTGATCACCTCAATAATGGTGGTCTCCTGTAGCAAGCCCTGGGGTTAGAGATTGATCACCTCAATAATGGTGGTCTCCTGTAGCAAGCCCAGACTTAGAGATTGATCACCTCAATAATGGTGGACTCCTGTAGCAAGCCCTGACTGGGGTTAGAGATTGATCACCTCAATAATGGTGGTCTCCTGTAGCAAGCCCTGACTAGGGTTAGAGATTGATCACCTCAATAATGGTGGTCTCCTGTAGCAAGCCCAGACTAGGGTTAGAGATTGATCACCTCAATAATGGTGGTCTCCTGTAGCAAGCCCTGACTAGGGTTAGAGATCGATCACCTCAATAATGGTGGTCTCCTGTAGCAAGCCCTGACTAGGGTTAGAGGATCACCTCAATAATGGTGGTCTCCGGTAGCAAGCCCTGACTAGGGTTAGAGATCGATCACCTCAATAATGGTGGTCTCCTGTAGCAAGCCCAGACTGGGGTTAGAGATCGATCACCTCAATAATGGTCTCCTGTAGCAAGCCCTGACTAGGGTTAGAGATTGATCACCTCAATAATGGAGGTCTCCTGTAGCAAGCCCAGACTCGGGTTAGAGATTGATCACCTCAATAATGGTGGTCTCCTGTAGCAAGCCCAGACTGGGGTTAGAGATTGATCACCTCAATAATGGTGGTCTCCTGTAGCAAGCCCAGACTGGGGTTAGAGATTGATCACCTCAATAATGGTGGTCTCCTGTAGCAAGCCCTGACTGGGGTTAGAGATTGATCACCTCAATAATGGTGGTCTCCTGTAGCAAGCCCAGACTAGGGTTAGAGATTGATCACCTCAATAATGGTGGTCTCCTGTAGCAAGCCCAGACTAGGGTTAGAGATTGATCACCTCAATAATGGAGGTCTCCTGTAGCAAGCCCAGACTAGGGTTAGAGATTGATCACCTCAATAATGGTGGTCTACTGTAGCAAGCCCGGACTAGGGTTAGAGATGGATCACCTCAATAATGGTGGTCTCCTGTAGCAAGCCCAGACTGGGGTTAGAGATTGATCACCTCAATAATGGTGGTCTCCTGTAGCAAGCCCAGACTGGGGTTAGAGATTGATCACCTCAATAATGGTGGTCTCCTGTAGCAAGCCCTGACTGGGGTTAGAGATTGATCACCTCAATAATGGTGGTCTCCTGTAGCAAGCCCAGACTAGGGTTAGAGATTTATCACCTCAATAATGGTGGTCTCCTATAGCAAGCCCAGACTAGGGTTAGAGATTGATCACCTCAATAATGGAGGTCTCCTGTAGCAAGCCCAGACTAGGGTTAGAGATTGATCACCTCAATAATGGTGGTCTACTGTAGCAAGCCCAGACTAGGGTTAGAGATGGATCACGTCAATAATGGTGGTCTCCTGTAGCAAGCCCAGACTGGGGTTAGAGATTGATCACCTCAATAATGGTGGTCTCCTGTAGCAAGCCCAAACTGGGGTTAGAGATCGATCACCTCAATAATGGTCTCCTGTAGCAAGCCCTGACTAGGGTTAGAGATTGATCACCTCAATAATGGAGGTCGCCTGTAGCAAGCCCAGACTCGGTTAAAGATTGATCACCTCAATAATGGTGGTCTCCTGTAGCAAGCCCAGACTGGGGTTAGAGATTGATCACCTCAATAATGGTGGTCTCCTGTAGCAAGCCCAGACTGGGGTTAGAGATCGATCACCTCAATAATGGTCTCCTGTAGCAAGCCCTGACTAGGGTTGAAGATTGATCACCTCAATAATGGAGGTCTCCTGTAGCAAGCCAAGACTCGGTTAAAGATTGATCACCTCAATAATGGTGGTCTCCTGTAGCAAGCCCAGATTGGGGTTAGAGATTGATCACCTCAATAATGGTGGTCTCCTGTAGCAAGCCCAGGCTGGGTTAGAGATTGATCACCTCAATAATGGTGGTCTCCTGTAGCAAGCCCTGACTGGGGTTAGAGATTGATCACCTCAATAATGGTGGTCTCCTGTAGCAAGCCCAGACTAGGGTTAGAGATTGATCACCTCAATAATGGTGGTCTCCTGTAGCAAGCCCAGACTAGGGTTAGAGATTGATGACCTCAATAATGGAGGTCTCTTGTAGCAAGCCCAGACTAGGGTTAGAGATTGATCACCTCAATAATGGTGGTCTACTGTAGCAAGCCCGGACTAGGGTTAGAGATGGATCACCTCAATAATGGTGGTCTCCTGTAGCAAGCCCAGACTGGGGTTAGAGATTGATCACCTCAATAATGGTGGTCTCCTGTAGCAAGCCCAGACTGGGGTTAGAGATTGATCACCTCAATAATGGTGGTCTCATGTAGCAAGCCCTGACTGGGGGTAGAGATTGATCACCTCAATAATGGTGGTCTCCTGTAGCAAGCCCAGACTAGGGTTAGAGATTGATCACCTCAATAATGGTGGTCTCCTGTAGCAAGCCCAGACTAGGGTTAGAGATTGATCAACTCAATAATGGAGGTCTCCTGTAGCAAGCGTAGACTAGGGTTAGAGATTGATCACCTCAATAATGGCGGTCTACTGTAGCAAGCCCAGACTAGGGTTAGAGATGGATCACCTCAATAATGGTGGTCTCCTGTAGCAAGCCCAGACTGGGGTTAGAGATTGATCACCTCAATAATGGTGGTCTCCTGTAGCAAGCCCAGACTGGGGTTAGAGATCGATCACCTCAATAATGGTCTCCTGTAGCAAGCCCTGACTAGGGTTAGAGATTGATCACCTCAATAATGGAGGTCGCCTGTAGCAAGCCCAGACTCGGTTAAAGATTGATCACCTCAATAATGGTGGTCTCCTGTAGCAAGCCCAGACTGGGGTTAGAGATTGATCACCTCAATAATGGTGGTCTCCTGTAGCAAGCCCAGACTAGGGTTAGAGATTGATCACCTCAATAATGGTGGTCTACTGTAGCAAGCCCAGACTAGGGTTAGAGATTGATCACCTCAATAATGGTGGTCTCCTGTAGCAAGCCCAGACTAGGGTTAGAGATTGATCACCTCAATAATGGAGGTCTCCTGTAGCAAGCCCAGACTAGGGTTAGAGATTGATCACCTCAATAATGGTGGTCTACTGTAGCAAGCCCAGACTAGGGTTAGAGATGGATCACGTCAATAATGGTGGTCTCCTGTAGCAAGCCCAGACTGGGGTTAGAGATTGATCACCTCAATAATGGTGGTCTCCTGTAGCAAGCCCAAACTGGGGTTAGAGATCGATCACCTCAATAATGGTCTCCTGTAGCAAGCCCTGACTAGGGTTAGAGATTGATCACCTCAATAATGGAGGTCGCCTGTAGCAAGCCCAGACTCGGTTAAAGATTGATCACCTCAATAATGGTGGTCTCCTGTAGCAAGCCCAGACTGGGGTTAGAGATTGATCACCTCAATAATGGTGGTCTCCTGTAGCAAGCCCAGGCTGGGGTTAGAGATTGATCACCTCAATAATGGTGGTCTCCTGTAGCAAGCCCTGACTGGGGTTAGAGATTGATCACCTCAATAATGGTGGTCTCCTGTAGCAAGTCCAGACTAGGGTTAGAGATTGATCACCTCAATAATGGTGGTCTCCTGTAGCAAGCCCAGACTAGGGTTAGAGATTGATCACCTCAATAATGGAGGTCTCCTGTAGCAAGCCCAGACTAGGGTTAGAGATTGATCACCTCAATAATGGTGGTCTACTGTAGCAAGCCCGGACTAGGGTTAGAGATTGATCACCTCAATAATGGTGGTCTCCTGTAGCAAGCCCTGACTAGGGTTAGAGATTGATCACCTCAATAATGGTGGTCTCCTGTAGCAAGCCCAGACTAGGGTTAGAGATTGATCACCTCAATAATGGTGGTCTCCAGTAGCAAGCCCTGACGAGGGCTAGAGATCGATCACCTCAATAATGGTGGTCTCCTGTAGCAAGCCCTGACTAGGGTTAGAGATCGATCACCTCAATAATGGTGGTCTCCTGTAGCAAGCCCTGCCTAGGGTTAGAGATCGATCACCTCAATAATGGTGGTCTCCTGTAGCAAGCCCTGACTAGGGTTAGAGATCGATCACCTCTATAATGGAGGTCTCCTGTAGCAAGCCCAGACTGGGGTTAGAGATTGATCACCTTAATAATGGTGGTCTCCTGTAGCAAGGCCTGACTAGGGTTAGAGATTGATCACCTCAATAATGGTGGTCTCCTGCAGCAAGCCCAGACTAGGGTTAGAGATTGATCACCTCAATAATGGTGGTCTCCTGTAGCAAGCCCAGACTAGGGTTAGAGATTGATCTCCTCAATAATGGTGGTCTCCTGTAGCAAGCCCAAACTAGGGTTAGAGATTGATCACCTCAATAATGGTGGTCTCCTGTAGCAAGCCCTGACTAGGGTTAGAGATTGATCACCTCAATAATGGTGGTCTCCTGTAGCAAGCCCAGACTGGGGTTAGAAATTGATCACCTCAATAATGGTGGTCTCCTGTAGCAAGCCCAGACTGGGGTTAGAGATTGATCACCTCAATAATGGTGGTCTCCTGTAGCAAGCCCTGACTGGGTTTAGAGATTGATCATCTCAATAATGGTGGTCTCCTGTAGCAAGCCCAGACTAGGGTTAGAGATTGATCTCCTCAATAATGGTGGTCTCCTGTAGCAAGCCCAGACTAGGGTTAGAGATTGATCACCTCAATAATGGAGGTCTCCTGTAGCAAGCCCTGACTAGGGTTAGAGATTGATCACCTCAATAATGGTGGTCTCCTGTAGCAAGCCCTGACTAGGGTTAGAGATCGATCACCTCAATAATGGTGGTCTCCTGTAGCAAGCCCAGACTGGGGTTAGAGATCGATCACCTCAATAATGGTCTCCTGTAGCAAGCCCTGACTAGGGTTAGAGATTGATCACCTCAATAATGGAGGTCTCCTGTAGCAAGCCCAGACTCGGGTTAGAGATTGATCACCTCAATAATGGTGGTCTCCTGTAGCAAGCCCAGACTGGGATTAGAGATTGATCACCTCAATAATGGTGGTCTCCTGTAGCAAGCCCAGACTGGGGCTAGAGATTGATCACCTCAATAATGGTGGTCTCCTGTAGCAAGCCCTGACTGGGGTTAGAGATTGATCACCTCAATAATGGTGGTCTCCTGTAGCAAGCCCAGACGAGGGTTAGAGATTGATCACCTCAATAATGGAGGTCTCCTGTACCAAGCCCAGACTAGGGTTAGAGATTGATCACCTCAATAATGGTGGTCTACTGTAGCAAGCCCGGACTAGGGTTAGAGATGGATCACCTCAATAATGGTGGTCTCCTGTAGCAAGCCCAGACTGGGGTTAGAGATTGATCACCTCAATAATGGTGGTCTCCTGTAGCAAGCCCTGACTAGGGTTAGAGATTGATCACCTCAATAATGGTGGTCTCCTGTAGCAAGCCCAGACTAGGGTTAGAGATCGATCACCTCAATAATGGTGGTCTCCTGTAGCAAGCCCTGACTAGGGTTAGAGATCGATCACCTCAATAATGGTGGTCTCCTGTAGCAAGCCCTGACTAGGGTTAGAGATCGATCACCTCAATAATGGTGGTCTCCTGTAGCAAGCCCTGACTAGGGTTAGAGATCGATCACCTCAATAATGGAGGTCTCCTGTAGCAAGCCCAGACTGGGGTTAGACATTGATCACCTCAATAATGGTGGTCTCCTGTAGCAAGCCCAGACTGGGGTTAGAGATTGATCACCTCAATAATGGTGGTCTCCTGTAGCAAGCCCAGACTAGGGTTAGAGATTGATCACCTCAATAATGGTGGTCTCCAGTAGCAAGCCCTGGCGAGGGTTAGAGATCGATCACCTCAATAATGGTGGTCTCCTGTAGCAAGTCCTGACTAGGGTTAGAGATCGATCACCTCAATAATGGTGGTCTCCTGTAGCAAGCCCTGACTAGGGTTAGAGATCGATCACCTCAATAATGGTGGTCTCCTGTAGCAAGCCCTGACTAGGGTTAGAGATCGATCACCTCAATAATGGAGGTCTCCTGTAGCAAGCCCAGACTGGGGTTAGAGATTGATCACCTCAATAATGGTGGTCTCCTGTAGCAAGCCCTGACTAGGGTTAGAGATTGATCACATCAATAATGGTGGTCTCCTGTAGCAAGCCCAGACTAGGGTTAGAGATTGATCACCTCAATAATGGAGGTCTCCTGTAGTTAGAGATTGAAGGTTAGAGAATTGGATCACCTCAATAATGGTGGTCTCCTGTAGCAAGCCCAGACTGGGGTTAGAGATTGATCACCTCAATAATGGTGGTCTCCTGTAGCAAGCCCTGACTAGGGTTAGAGATTGATCACCTCAATAATGGTGGTCTCCTGTAGCAAGCCCAGACTAGGGTTAGAGATTGATCTCCTCAATAATGGTGGTCTCCTGTAGCAAGCCCAGACTAGGGTTAGAGATTGATCACCTCAATAATGGAGGTCTCCTGTAGCAAGCCCAGACTAGGGTTAGAGATCGATCACCTCAATAATGGTGGTCTCCTGTAGCAAGCCCAGACTCGGTTAAAGATTGATCACCTCAATAATGGTGGTCTCCTGTAGCAAGCCCAGACTGGGGTTAGAAATTGATCACCTCAATAATGGTCTCCTGTAGCAAGCCCAGACTGGGGTTAGAGATCGATAACCTCAATAATGGTGGTCTCCTGTAGCAAGCCCTGACTAGGGTTAGAGATCGATCACCTCAATAATGGTGGTCTCCTGTAGCAAGCCCTGACTAGGGTTAGAGATCGATCACCTCAATAATGATGGTCTCCTGTAGCAAGCCCAGACTAGGGTTAGAGATCGATCACCTCAATAATGGAGGTCTCCTGTAGCAAGCCCACACTCGGGTTAGAGATTGATCACCTCAATAATGGTGGTCTCCTGTAGCAAGCCCTGACTAGGGTTAGAGATTGATCACCTCAATAATGGTGGTCTCCTGTAGCAAGCCCAGACTAGGGTTAGAGATTGATCACCTCAATAATGGTGGTCTCCAGTGGCAAGCCCTGACGAGGGTTAGAGATCGATCACCTCAATAATGGTGGTCTCCTGTAGCAAGCCCTGACTAGGGTTAGAGATCGATCACCTCAATAATGGTGGTCTCCTGTAGCAAGCCCAGAATGGGATTAGAGATCGATCACCTCAATAATGGTCTCCTGTAGCAAGCCCTGACTAGGGTTAGAGATTGATCACCTCAATAATGGAGGTCTCCTGTAGCAAGCCCAGACTCGGGTTAGAGATTGATCACCTCAATAATGGTGTTCTCCTGTAGCAAGCCCAGACTGGGGTTAGAGATTGATCACCTCAATAATGGTGGTCTCCTGTAGCAAGCCCAGACTGGGGCTAGAGATTGATCACCTCAATAATGGTGGTCTCCTGTAGCAAGCCCTGACTGGGGTTAGAGATTGATCACCTCAATAATGGTGGTCTCCTGTAGCAAGCCCAGACTAGGGTTAGCGATTGATCACCTCAATAATGGAGGTCTCCTGTAGCAAGCCCAGACTAGGGTTAGAGATTGATCACCTCAATAATGGTGGTCTACTGTAGCAAGCCCAGACTAGGGTTAGAGATGGATCACCTCAATAATGGTGGTCTCCTGTAGCAAGCCCAGACTAGGGTTAGAGATTGATCACCTCAATAATGGTGGTCTCCTGTAGCAAGTCCTGACTAGGGTTAGAGATTGATCACCTCAATAATGGTGGTCTCCTGTAGTTGACAATTGTTTGGAGTAATGCTCCTGCGATTGTACAGACGAACTCTCTCCCAGTTGCCAAATGCAGAGAGCAATGCTCCAGCAGTTGCCATGTTTTCAAGCAGTTGAAACAGTAGGTCTGATAAACTGCATCTGCAATTATATGGAGTTCTGCAGTTAGCAAATGTATCCAGAGTAATTGCTCCAGCAGATGACAATTGCAGAGAGAAACCGGCTAAAATGCCCTCGTACACAAAGAGAACAGACTGAATAATGTTAATGTAAACTATATTTTATTCAAGTGGAGTTATAAAATTTCGCTTGATAAAATTGAACTTTCCTGAACAACCCGATAATTTACCATTACTGGTACAGGGCTAGATAAGGGGCCATCTACAGTTAACATAAGCATGCATGTCCAAACAGAAATATTCACCAAACTCATCTGGAAAACACAAGAAGAAAAACCTCGCATTCATACTCGGTATGTCACTTATATTTATAGTGTAGATAGCCCCTGACAACATCAACAAATCTAAATTAACAGCTAAAATTGTTCAACGTGTAGGATATATGCATCAAGAGTTAGTGTTGTCTGGTATGCAATAGAATAATATATAGAACAAAATCGTTGGAACATCCTAATTTTTCATGAAAATAGGGTGTTAATATCACCCGTGGTACAGTCAAGAGCACAAATCAAAGTCTCAGGAAAATCATCTAACACTGACATGCAATATATGCATTGACTCTTTATGAAAATAGGTCATATCACAACTTTATAACAGACATTTTAATATGGAAGACGGGATATGATATACAAAAACAAAATAGGGTTTATGGGCGGGACGTAGATACTGAAACCACACTAATATTATGTATGAAAGATAGGGGGTTAAAAAGATGCTTGTGTACAAGAGGGCTAAACCCTTGAATTTTATTCATACTTGAATGTAAATAAACTGGAAGGATAGCAGTTATGTGCACATTTTGGGCATAGTTCCAAGTCTAAGCTGTTATACTTTAACAGCAAGTAAATACCCCATGAAAGTGTCATAATTTATGTAGCTCCAAAATTATGACATCATAATGTTATCAATAAATACTTATTCTTCTGGTGGCTTTGCAGATAATATGCAAGAAAACAGCGACTAGATATTATAGTACAACTGACCAAAATCGATGTGTCACAATGTATTATTTGTTATGTTATCTTATTAAATTATTTCAGTGAAATATAATAAATACAATGCTAATTCCTATTTGGGTAATACTCTGTCCATAGTTCCATAATGTCCCAGGATAGAAATTTATTATTGACGTCAAATGGGTGAGTGAGTATTAGGGTTTAACATCGTTTTCAACCTTGTTTCAGTCATATCACGACGGTGCCTACATGTGCCAGAACACGAGAGTGCTCACAGTTCCTATTACCCTGGACACTGATCAGCCCAGCCAGTACAGCACTGGACGTCAAATGTTATTATGTATCGTTAATATAAAGTTGTTGAGATATTGTCGATATATATTCTAACTACCTAACTGTTAATACAATAACAAAAACTTGAACAAGAATAATGGGAGAAGATTGGTATGACTGCATACATGACCTATACACGTACAGTCTAACAAAAGGTGGACGGATCGGTATACGAGACAAACTGGTTGTAATTGTACTACTCCAGTAAATGAGGCAGAAATCGAATAATATACACTCGACTAGATTATACATCGATACTTAAACAATGGACGGTGTTTGTTTTAAAATTATTACAATAAATAAATAAAATAAATAAAAGATTCTGAGCCTACTTCCCCCCCCATCTCCTAATTCCCATGATGCAATGTTTTAGGGTTTATCTCGGGGCCATTTCTTCTATTCCCATGATGCCAAAATTTTACACTGTATTCAGGAGTGGTAAACTTTCAGCCAAATCCATAGATATGCTAAACACTATATATATTTATTGATGGACGGATTTCTATTTCACTCAACTACCTCATAAAACCTATGAAAAAAATTAATGAGCCTGGTTAAAACGGTAAAATACAAGGCATCATATATCCTTGAACGAGTTTAATTTCAAAACAGTAGTATATTCGTCTCTGTTATATGTCGCTCTTACAAACACATTATGTAATATGTAACTCTATTACAAAGTGAAGGATGACATGTCTATTTGCTCCAGTTCACAAGTCCACACTGTTCTCAGTGCAGTAGATTACATGTGAAATGAGCTCCTGCTTGATCTTCCTGGCTATCAGGTATGCTAAAAATAGCTTTGCTCCAGTTCAATGCAGTTTATACAGCTATATAGGCCCTGGTGCAGCTTTGATTTGGGGAAGTGTGCCATGGAAAGGACTAAATGGACTGCCATACCTATACATTTTTTAGCTTGATAGTACCAGATATAATACACTTCTGTTGACTATCTCTTGTTGATGCTGTATGTTTTGAAACAATTAAATAAACATAGTTTACAAACAGTTATCAGCAGATACAAAAATAACCTGTCATTACTGGTAAGGTTTGTCATATACAAAAATATTCAAACTTTCACACATCCTTGCACTGGTACAGTTATAAAAAATACTCACACAAACAATCCCTAAGTTGGCCACTGATTAAATATCACATGATGGCTTCCATTTGATTCTATTTCACCTACATAAATATACATCTATTATAATTACACGTAGTTTAAATGTGATTACGGTAAAATACCTACACACATGCGGCTAACTGTGCCACATATCTGAACACAGCATAGCAAGAACCTGAATGATAGGTTCTGTGTCACTGTGGTGTGACAGTTATGTGGCACTTTGATAGCTAGTGACACAAGTACACAGCAAAAGGAAGGTGATACAATACTGAAGTGACACAATATGACCCAGATGGTATCAAAGCACAACACTGATGATCCAAGATCATGCGTTAGTAGATTATACGTTGATACTAACGTAAATGTATAAATTGTGAAACGATAGAACTAAAGTGATTACATGTACAGTCTGACAGATACTGTCAAAAAATAATGAGATTTGATGACTCATGACATCATAAAACTGAGACTCTGTGAGTGATACGAACGACACTATCTGACCATGCAAGCGACACTCGTAAAAAATAAGATAGCTCACCGGCAAGAAACATGGAATAACACTTCACATTATTGCAATGTAGAAACCAAGTGACACCAGTCGAACAATGGCAGACACAGGTTGGTAACATCCAAGCTCGGAAGAAAGGTACAAGTGTCCACTCTTCATAGCAGATAAAGAGACTGATTATCTATAAAATGGAATCGTGTAACTGAATTCTGACAACTGAAAACACTATTTAGTATTATAGGGTGAGTAAGTAGTAGAGTTTAACGTCATTTTCAACCTTGTTTCAGTCATATCACGACGGTGCCTACATGTGCCAGAACATGAGCGTGCTCACAGTTCCTATTACCCTGGACAATGATCAGCCCAGCCAGTACAGCACCCGGTCACCCATCCAAGTATTGACCGAGCTTAACGTTGCTTAACAGTGCCAAATTTCAGCGACCCAAATGAAAGTAAATGAGAGTATTGATGGTAAGAAATTGAGACATGGCCACCATGATGAGAACTGTGTGCCATATATGGTAGAAAACTGTGACAAAATGGCAAATATGTCACTCCGGCAATGAAAACGCAATGCGAGGAGAACTATTTTCAAACAGTGCTCAAGTGTATATGTGAATCTGTGTGCTACACCCAGCATAATGTATGTACAAGTATGTATCACAGCAAGGCTTATATTATGTATCCATTGCCATATCAATATAGAGCAAAACTTTGTCAGAACACACCGGAACATATCAAAACTTGAAATGGCATATCATGCTACTTCATATGTATGCATGGTTGTATTATCCTATCTGACATAGGTTACATGTACATGTAAAAGCACGAAACAAACCAACATTCATATACCAAACCCAGGTGGAGCAGTTGGGGAACCGGGATAGGGTAGCAAACTTTTGACGAAAAATTTGTTACCGTACCTATTTTTGCGAATGGTTCCAAAAAATTCCCCTGTTTTTAAGCTGTCGTTCTTTCATTCTTTTACCTTTCCTTCTTTCTTTTTCAGGCTAATTTTGTCACCCCTTTTATTTTGGATCAATCTCTGCTGATGCCAAACATCGGAAAACATGTTACAACAGCGCGAGACCGGTTAGAATAAAAAATATAGGAAAAAAATTAACACAAAATTTCCTTCCCCAGGAAAATCATGCACATTAACCTAACTTCCTTTGTCTAATGATATTGAAGAAACTTCTTGAATACGGTAAATTCACCCTATTGACATTTGATCACCTGAAAATTTTGTCACCTCAATAAATTTATCCACCCCCTAAATCAACTATGAAGAACTACAGTGAAACCTGTGATACTGACACCTGGGTAAACCGACCAACCTCTAAATACCGACACTTGGGTAAACCGACTAACCTCTAAAAACCCATACTATCAATGGTCCCAATAATTAATTTAAAGTATTTTGAACCTCGAAATAATCTGGTCCCAAGCATGGTCGGTATACACAGGTTTCACTGTACTTGATAATGTACTGCTTTTGTGTAATTTTGTATTGAACTTTCTGTTCAAATAAATTTGATCATCCAGATATTTCAGGGTTGAGAAAATGAAGTTCTGTGATTGAACTATTATAGTGTTGCAGTACTATACTCATGATGACAAATGTTCAATATCACCTTTGTGACATTTGACCAGGGTTTGATAGAGTGGTACATGTAGATCAGTGATTTCATCTCCCACTTCTTCATCACTGGCTAGGATCAAGGTAAAGTCACAAAACTTGATGGCTTCCTGCTTTGACTAATGATATTGTTGTTGCTGTCCAACTTATAATACTTATAAGATAAGGTCTCCTGTACTTTGATCACTTCCGTAGTATTCCTGGGTAGCATGATCAAGTTCAACAGTGATTAACACTAAATATAATTGAAATAAACTGTGAATCATTTCAAATTATTTTACTGGCCGCAAATCATTGAACAATTATCACCAATGAAATACTGAATAAGAATATTGTGGTGAAAATATGTACATCTGTCACAGTATTATGTTTTCATATGGTTGATTATCCCATCACAAACCCGTAATGTCGCAATGGACTGTTTCATTTAGGAATCAGACTGGCTTTCACAGATGTCATTAAAAACTGTGCCGACATCAGATAACAAGTTTAGGTCCAAACTTTCTGTTCTTGATTACCACACAGCTGGTTTCATAATCGTGAGGTTTGGCTGGCAAGCTCATAGAACAGGACGTACGCTTCAGCACTGACAGCATCACGAAAACTGGCCTGACTGACTCTGAAAATTGAGAAAATAATATGGTAATTGTGATGATACTGTTCTGACTTGTCCTAACTATTGACAATAGTATGGGCCATAGTTGAAGCACCTAGTCTAGAACGTTACAACACAGCAATTGAGTACTGGCCTTAGGCCGCTGATAATTAATACATGTAGTTCGTTTCCCGTATCCAGCCCTCATCTATATTTTGAGAGTAAATAATTAAAATCCATGAGGGATTTACATTTTCATGAGTAAAACTTGCTCATTTTCTTCATATTTGTACACAATTGGTTTGCAAGTTAAAATTATTAGTTAATAATATCGCACTCAGCAGGTGTATTTTTACCAACAAGGTTACGAGAAACAAACAATTAATTAACAGTGGCCATAGCAATGTGTTGAGAACATTCAACCAGGACTGCATCAGATTTGTTCAGTCATTTATGTATTTCCAGCCACATTGTTTATCAAATAAAATATTTAACATTATGCGACCAGTAATACCTGAAATTATATATACTGTGATCATTGTTTGAGAAAACAAAACTCTACAAGTGAATGGAACATGAATTCTCAACGATGATCAAACATGACATGTGCTTGAAGAAATTATCAATGGCACATCCATAATGCAGATATCTATGGTTATTAACTGTCCCTCACTATTGTCCCTCATAACTGATACATTATGTTACCATATTTTCAGATGAAACTAGATGACTGGACAGACGGCATATATAGATTCTAACAGTTGTATGCCGTAATTGAAATTTGGATTACCTATGCAAAATATTTTGAAGTTTGTTTTGTGAATAAAAGTTCTAAAATTGGAAAAGGGTAAAATTAAAAAAAAGGAAGAAAAAGAAATGATTAGAATTTTTTTCGAATCTTTTCATTCAGATGTGAAAACCATGGAAACCAGCCACAAACAGGTGGACAGAATCATCGCGATATTGAAAAGAAATTCTGTTCTGTCTCTCATCTGATAATGTTCCAGATTATGCCAGTTCAAAATTTACATCGATCGATCTACTTTTTCAGTCAATTGAAATCAACTAGTAAGCACGGACAGAAGAAACAAGTTCATTGGATTGAGTGAGTGAGTGTATATGATTTAACGTCGCTTTCAACACTATTTCAGTCGTATCATGAAGTTGGTTCCTATTCCTTTTCACACCCGGAAACCACACGGGTAGGGTCCTATTCCTTTTAACACCCAAGACACCACGGGTGGGGTCCTATTCCTTTTCACACCCGGGATCCCCACGGGTGCCCCAGTTAGTCGCCTCTTACGACAAGCTCTCTGAGGAGCTGAGACCTATTCTTACCATGACCTGAAGTGTGCACGACGACACCCCAGGTCAATCCCCAGGAGCCTCACGGTGCCAAGTTCATTAGAACAGATATTGAAGGAACACTGAATAGGGTCAGGGGTAACGACTGTGAATGTATCTCTTGGTCTTTTCTCATTAAACGAGGCAGTCAGATCTCAAAGAGAATTGACCAACATTGAAATCACTGGGCCTGGGAACACTGCTGTTTTCCATTCTTTTAATTTCCAGCACTCCATTGAATCACAGAAACGTTCAGGACATCTCCAAATGTCTGGTTAAATATTGAGACGACTAGCTTATGCTGTACTGTTGTTTTCTATTGAGAGTTCTATTGACATCGTTTTTCTAATACAGAAGCCGAACATGTAAATGTGTTACAATGGCCTAATTTTCGTTTTATGCCTGAAAAACATTCACCTGATCAATTCAGAGTAATTCTAACAGCTGTTTTCATGATGGATTGTATCAGTGTTTAGTACAGATCATTAGCATTTGCTGACAGGTGATGACATAATTCTTTTATGGAGTTATAGCCGTTTTTATGTCTCTTTGCCGACAAGTTCTGGCCGATGTCTGCCATGTTGTTCCATGATGACATATCTTGCCAGATTCGTATCTCGCTATAACAATTTATTGCCGCTGTTAATGATAACTAATGATCTGATTATTCTCAGAGGCATAATAGTTATTTATTCTCTTGGAATTATTGACTGTGAAAGTTTAATAAGCCGTAGAGTGAACTCTTATGGGTGGCTGTACAGTGTTTTGGTAGTTGGGAAAGTTCCCGATAGGTGGAGTTGTACCGAATGACCGCACGAGTGGGAGAGTATAAATACGATGACAAGACGACTTGAGAGCAGATAGCCTTTGGCTCTCTCACTGTTGACAGATTGCTCTAAGCTTTCTCACTGAGAAGACGTGCCAATAAGGTACAATATGGGTTCTTACACTGATGATATGGCACTGAGTGACAAATAAAGAAGCCTTACCCCACCAAACAGATGTCCTATACATTTTAGAGATGAGCCATACAAACCCATAACCCGTAACAAACCCATAACCCGTAAGAAACCCGTAACACCCGTAAGAAACCCGTAAAAGTGTTACGGGGTGTTATAGATGTATCTGTCCTATGAGGACTATTAGAAATGAATAATCCTAACCCGTAATACCCGTAAGGAGTTATGGAGTGGTACGGATGTGTGCAACTGACGTTTTGAGTGCTCATAGATGAATAAAAAAACATAACAAGTCTATAACACGTAATACCAGTAATACCCGTAAGAAGTTACGGGATGTGTGCAACTGATGTTTTGAGTGTTCATAGATGACAAAACCCATAACCCGTAATACCCGTAAGAAGTTACGGGATGTGTGCAACTGATGTTTTGAGTGTTCATAGATGACAAAACCCATAACCCGTAATACCCGTAAGAAGTTACGGAGTTAGTATTACTCTGATGTTGTACCTGTGTTACAAGCATACCTAGTGAGGAAGTATACCCATAACAAATCTGTAATACCGATAACACCTGAATGCTGTTACAGGTTATTTACACTGAAGTGATGTTAATCTGATGTGTATTCAGAGATGATGAGTGACCTGTAACCACCCATAACCATCCATGAGAGTTCGTGTGTTATATTATATACACAGAAGTTACTTGGTCAGTTTAATGGGAGTGTTTACATCACATTCCATCACACCACGTCACGTTATACAATATATATCGTGTGTTTTCTATGGCGAATAAACCATACCTTTATTATGTTGAAACATGGTGTTAACTTCATCTATGCAGTTTAAGTTCAACCTATCCTATCCTATGAGTTCAGATATCTCTCTATGTCTGTGGTGTCAGAATCCTAGACGTTATATCGAAGTATCGTACTGAGAAGTACCGAGATGTGCCAAGAAGTACTGAGATGTCTGAGAAGTGTATAATTGACTGCTATCCTGACCGGTACATGTTCTGAGCATCAATATAGTGTATTTCAATTACGGTAATTTCCCTATTAATTCACCTTCCAAATTTAATTCGAAAACGGCCGATTTTTCCCCGTCGTGATTTTGTCCATCCTAATAAAATGAAAATGGGAGCATTTTCAATATATCCGTGAAACAATAAATTCGAACACTCCCGTTTTCGCCACGGAGTTCGTGCTGATGAAAGTAAAGTGAATATGTTACTAGAATCTCATATAGTATGTCGCCGTATGCTATTATTCGTAAACGCAGAGAAACAATAGGGAATGGTTCAAGTTTAATCAGACTGAATTACTATTACATACAGTCTATAAGGAAAAATATTGATTCAATTAACTCCGCAGTCCTGTAATTTTATCCTAACTTGATCACGTTTCGCCGCAGTCAGGTAAAATATATACGGTAGTCCCCCGCACGTGGTTGAGTGTCTGCATACGGCCCGCTATTGAATCATTCTTCAGTTTCCAGCATTCGTATATCAAATATCATTTTTTCAATCAGCATTCCTTTATTTGAAAAACAAGGTGAATATTTTCCGAGAAAGCAGAACTGCGTGCGAATGAATTATGTTTGAACGAAACATCAAAATCACCGACAACGATGGTCGACGTGACACGCTCTTAGGAAATTTTCATGGCGCTCCTTTTCTGTTCAAGTCTTTACGGTGGTTCATCGTCCCTCATTAATTCATGGCCTCTTTAACTTTTGTACGTTAGTGATTAAATAGAATACATTTTATGCTAATATATTTTCAGATGAAGCCTGCTGTCGATCTGACCTGGAGTCAACAATCGCATGCCGCGGTTATAATTTGGATATTAGTAATGTTTAGAATTTTTTTTAGGAAAATGGAATAAATCCATCCACGATATGGTTCTCCATACTGCACGGACAAAATCATCATGATATTGAACATATGAATATATTTTATAACTTTTCTCAACTAGATTCTCTGAAAGGCTGAATTAATTTCACTAAACCGTTGAGAAACGGGATTGTACATTTGCTGAGCTTTTCGTCATGATTCTCCGATCAGAATACAATCACAACTTTAATACATAGATGATCTAATTTACCGGTTAATTGAAATGTCGATTTCTGTATATTTCCTGAAGTGGATCAGGTTATATTTACTGAGTGTATATTTATAAATTATGGAAAAGCTACAGTCGGGCCAAATCTCAAACCAGAAAGACGATCGGATGCAGGTAAAAGTTTTTCTTTTCAAGAATTAAACATTGTTGAATGACAGTCATATATTGTGAACCAGGAACTTTCAATCATGTGATATTATTGAAATTACCATGCCGTTTATGTGGAATACGAACAACTGAACGGCAGGTAACAAGCTCAAGTGAGTGGTGACGATTTGATATAAAAGTGTAAAACGGATGCATATATGAGAATACAGCACTTCGTTCTATTACAGGAGCACTACGATAACAATATATAACATAAAACAGCATAAAATAAAAGCATCATACATGCAATTTACTGAGGCATTGCGTACTGGATTTATTTTATCCGAGATTAAAGCTACAAGTTTTCAAATCGGCACATTCAGATGCGGACAAACTGGTCTCACTCGATCTTCATTTCCGGGGGAATATCTTCCGCAGAAAATCCAAGGAAGTCTTCATCGTCAGAGTCGACCAACTGAAACTCAGGGATAGTCTTGGAGTTGTGACACTGGCCATAAGGCAAAACACACCTGCTTATTTAGATAATTAGATAAACTTAAATGAAAAAGTTTTAACAAAATACACCTATCGTTTAACGCAACATAGACAGGAAATCACACAGTTGACAAACGTCAGTTTTCCCCAACAGGGGACAAAAACAAATTTTGCGATGTGAAGCGCCGACAACAATCATCTCTGCATGTGTTCTGTTTTGTTCAAATATAGTTATCATAAAGACTTACCTCTTTCCCGTTTAGTTAAATATTTTATTGTTAATGAAAATACTTCTTATGAATCCCCACGAACTTACCGAAATTCCAGCAATAAAAATTCTTTGGAATTACACCCCGCATTTTTACAATAAGAATCAAAACATCGCTATCGCCATTCCATTACTCTAATTCTAAACAAATTTGAGAAACATTTAAACGGCAATAGATAAAGTTTCTGAGATGAGAACCTACCAGTAGCTAATTAATATTCAGAACGATATCATACTTCGACCCCATACTTTTAGTAAAATGTTACAGTACCTGTACCGTAATAGATATTCTCATACTTGAAACAAATCGAAACCTGTAATGCCGACTGACACTCGGTTCTCTTGTACAATCCGCCGTTAATTCTACATTCATTTCGTTTCATAGGTCCGGGATATTTATTCAAGTCCTGGATGGTGTGTGTAAAATCATGGACAGTGCAGACCAAAAAGTCGGCAACGATTTGGTGTAAGACTCACGAAATATAATTGACAAAGGATCTGCTGCAAGTTGTATTGTCAGTCTTTTGTTCGGGATATTACCTTTTCAATGGGAGGTCTTACACCAAAGCCTAGCCAAAAAGTCTATGGCAGTCCGTTTATCTTTCTAAAGCTTCGTGATACAGGCCATTTTCAGGGTTCACAACAACAACGTTGACATACCGAACGACTCGAACATGGAATACTCTAATATGTGTATAGTTTTATATTTCCAGAATATTCTTTCAATTCCATGTCAGTTAGGTTTCATAATATAGATCATAGCTAATACTGAACAAAAACGTAGGAATACGTTCAATGTTTTGGCCTACTTTTACGATGTTATTATGGACGCGAATTTACGGACGTCAGCTCAAAAATCTGCATGATCTTGCATGATCATACACTGCCTTTTATGGAAACTATGATGAGACATCAAAGTTAATACACGGTAATAAATACGATCACTACGACCACGGCAAAGCGGTCCGCCATTTTGGATCTCCCGTGAAAATCGGCGCAACATTTAATTCAAACACTCGCGTTTTTTCTGGAATTCGCTCGACAAATAATTCGAAAGTAGTCAATTTTTGGAGTGGCGAGTTTCATCACTACATCGCGAATTAATAGGGAAATTACCGTACATTATATGGTGGCCAGAGTGTGTGATCGTTACAATATCGCCAGATATTTACCTGGACCTTTTCAATGCCTAATACCAGTGTGGAGCTTCAGCTTAACTGGAGCACCTGTGTCTTTATTCCGTGCGAGCTCACTAAGCAAAATTTCAAAGTAACATCTCTATGAAACGATAAATTTAAATTGGAGTGCGAGACATGAACATCAAGGTCACTGAACAGACAATCGCTTTGATCTCAGTGTGGGTTAAATGTCATATAAACAAAATTCATGCTACTTGGCTATCAACATCTAGATCGGCTATTGATGTTGAAGTGCGATCGGGAGGTTACAACCCACTGTACTTGTTTACCAGGGCAAACAGACCCAGGCAAATCTCTCAAGACTGGAGTTGACGGAGTTCGCACGGATACTTTCATGATAGGAAATGAGTGAGAGGATGTGCCTGCTATCATTGAAGTAGTTCCAGTCATCTGTGTATGGATGTTTAAAATGAGCTGTGTAGTGCCCTGAACGCGTGAGAGGATGTACCTGCTATCATTGAAGTAGTTCCAGTCATCTGTGTATGGATGTTTAAAATGAGCTGTGTAGTGCCCTGAACGCGTGAGAGGATGTACATGCTATCATTGAAGTAGTTCCAGTCGTCTGTGTATGGATGTTTAAAATGAGCTGTGTAGTGCCCTGAACGCGTGAGAGGATGTACATGCTATCATTGAAGTAGTTCCAGTCATCTGTGTATGGATGTTTATAATGAGCTGTGTAGTGCCCTGAACGCGTGAGAGGATGTACATGCTATCATTGAAGTAGTTCCAGTCATCTGTGTATGGATGTTTATAATGAGCTGTGTAGTGCCCTGAATGCATGAGAGGATGTACATGCTATCATTGAAGTAGTTCCAGTCGTCTGTGTATGGATGTTTAAAATGAGCTGTGTAGTGCCCTGAATGCATGAGAGGATGTACATGCTATCATTGAAGTAGTTCCAGTCATCTGTGTATGGATGTTTATAATGAGCTGTGTAGTGCCCTGAATGCATGAGAGGATGTACATGCTATCATTGAAGTAGTTCCAGTCGTCTGTGTATGGATGTTTAAAATGAGCTGTGTAGTGCCCTGAATGCATGAGAGGATGTACATGCTATCATTGAAGTAGTTCCAGTCATCTGTGTATGGATGTTTATAATGAGCTGTGTAGTGCCCTGAACGCGTGAGAGGATGTACATGCTATCATTGAAGTAGTTCCAGTCGTCTGTGTATGGATGTTTAAAATGAGCTGTGTAGTGCCCTGAACGCATGAGAGGATGTACATGCTATCATTGAAGTAGTTCCAGTCATCTGTGTATGGATGTTTATAATGAGCTGTGTAGTGCCCTGAACGCGTGAGAGGATGTACATGCTATCATTGAAGTAGTTCCAGTCATCTGTGTATGGATGTTTATAATGAGCTGTGTAGTGCCCTGAATGCATGAGAGGATGTACATGCTATCATTGAAGTAGTTCCAGTCGTCTGTGTATGGATGTTTAAAATGAGCTGTGTAGTGCCCTGAACGCGTGAGAGGATGTACCTGCTATCATTGAAGTAGTTCCAGTCATCTGTGTATGGATGTTTAAAATGAGCTGTGTAGTGCCCTGAACGCGTGAGAGGATGTACATGCTATCATTGAAGTAGTTCCAGTCGTCTGTGTATGGATGTTTAAAATGAGCTGTGTAGTGCCCTGAACGCGTGAGAGGATGTACATGCTATCATTGAAGTAGTTCCAGTCGTCTGTGTATGGATGTTTATAATGAGCTGTGTAGTGCCCTGAACGCGTGAGAGGATGTACATGCTATCATTGAAGTAGTTCCAGTCATCTGTGTATGGATGTTTATAATGAGCTGTGTAGTGCCCTGAACGCGTGAGAGGATGTACATGCTATCATTGAAGTAGTTCCAGTCATCTGTGTATGGATGTTTATAATGAGCTGTGTAGTGCCCTGAACGCGTGAGAGGATGTACATGCTATCATTGAAGTAGTTCCAGTCGTCTGTGTATGGATGTTTATAATGAGCTGTGTAGTGCCCTGAACGCATGAGAGGATGTACATGCTATCATTGAAGTAGCTCCAGTCGTCCGTGTATGGATGTTTATAATGAGCTGTGTAGTGCCCTGGATCTGTGAGAGGACGTACCTGCTATCACTGAAGTAGCTCCAGTTGTCCGTGTATGGATGTTTATAATGAGCTGTGTAGTGCCCTGAATGTGTGAGAGGACGTACCTGCTATCATTGAAGTAGTTCCAGTCGTCCGTGTATGGATGTTTACAATGAGCCGTGTAGTGCCCTGAATGCGTCCCTCCCGAGTGGTTACATACCGCAAACAGATTATACACAATTCTAGGACCACCTGGTGAGATAAATACAATTAAAATGATATTTAGTTCAATCAATTCAAGCATCAGATATGTTACAAGAACTCTGGGGAATAAACAGAACACATAACAAGAGCCCAAGGGGCTTCAATATACGCCCGTATATCTGAAATTACATTGGTTCAAATTTCAAGGTGGTTTAATAGCCTTGATTCCAATTGATCTAGCAATCCAGAGAAAGGTCTACAATTTTTTGCTTATGAGAATGTAACATATATCACATCTTATATTGAATGATAAAATAAATGAGCTTAACTCTTGGTAACTAGTTGACCTTGAAGCAAGAGCTGAGAGCTCACATATCCCACACTGATATCGACAAGAAAATAATAGTTTTCCTGCAAATGGATTCCTTTCAGACGAGAGAATTTTTCATGAAGGAAGAAGAAAGTGATGAAGTAAACCTTTGTTCTTGAGTTAATAAACAGGTGTGAAGTTCATAAAGGATTCCTCTCCCCGTTAAATTAGTAAATGTATGGTTTTTATTTCACAACAGTGTAACTAAATGAAGCGTTTCAAACATGGGAGACAACTTCACAGGGCAATACCATATAAATGCAGGGGAAAGAACTTCGAATATTCCAACAATATTCCAACACATTTAGTCAGCTAAGCTTGATTCAGTTTTGGGGGACTGCAACCTAGACCTTTGACAAATTGATGTCATATGTATGGCTCCACTTTGCCATGCGAGTAAGGTATACTCAAAGTTTGGTACCAATCCATACCTTAAAACTAGAGCCATCGCATGGACAACATGAATTGCAGGCAAGCACCTAAAAGGTGCGTGGACCCCTCAGCCTGTTTTTTTTTTAGTCAAGTAGGATCAGGGCTGCATCTAGAGCCAACTTAGTTTCGGAAAACATATGGGCGCCCAAAACTCAAATGAAACAAAAAACGAAAGTGTTGTTGTTGTTCAATTTGAAAGGATTTCTGAAGGAAATACTAGAAAAAGCCTCTGGGTCCTCAATATCGATCCGATTGCATAGCTGGGTATTGAATTTCATGTTAATAAACCTCTGTTTTGTGAGTGATCACAGGCTATTTGCGCCAAAATTCACTTTCAAAAATTGGACCCTCAATAATGAATTACGAGAAGGAACTGGGAGTTTGGGATCGGAACCTGAAAAAAATCCCTGGACACCATATAAAAGAGACATAGGTTTCATGCGAGTGGTGTGCTGGGATTACAGCATACAAGAAAGTGTAGCTTTATCAGTGGCAATTTATGCATTGCACAAGTGTGATTACAAGTAAACACACTGATTGACACAGGCCCACCCTTATCATTTTTTTTGGGGGGGGGGGGGCATAAACTTCAGGTATACAAACTGGTTCAAAATTGCCCAGTCAGGCTAAATATGGGCTCTCCTAATCACTCGTTTTAAATAATTTCCAAGGTACAGTAACATGTTTGGTGACAAAAATTGATAAAAATGTTGTACCAGTTAAATGTGTGGACACAAATATGGTTCATGCAAAAGTTTTAGGATAAAACATATGATGTAGAATAGAATGATTTAATAGCAAATTAAAGAAAACTGTTGTCCTTCATTCAATGATAATCTTTCTTGTATCAGGGAACCTTCAAAATTCACAATGAAACATGCAACCAAGGGTTCCCGATGGGCATAGATAATAGTGCAAAAGCTAAGCCATCAATAAATAATAAAAAAATAAAAAATCATGAAATAATTATAACCATCTGAAAATCTAATCATTTCATAGTCAACATTCAGGAAGCTCTCACCAAAGTTTCGTCAGGCCCGACTTGATAGATCTACAGATATTCAGCGGACAAGAACATGTTGATGGGCATAGATAGCAGTGCAAAAGCGGAGCCATCAATAAATAACAAAAAAAAATAATTAAAAATCATGAAATCATCATAGCCACCTGAAAATCTAATCATTTAATCAGTCAACATTCAGGAAGCTCTCACCAAAGTTTGGTCGGGCCCGACTTCATAGATCTGCAGATATTCCGCGGACAAGAACATGTTGACGGACGGACGTACATGGCAACGACAAGACCCCACAGCCCAACAAATGTTAATGGATGAATGGACAGAACGCAACATCGCATTACACGACCTCGTCTTCAACAGGCATAAGAAAATGTGACTTTTAATGATAATGATTTCTTGATTTTGGGGTCACAGTGACCTTGATCTTTGACCTTGACCTCAATTTTGGTACACAACACATCGTCTTCTCTCAATCTATCAATGCACACAAAAAAATCATGAGTTTTAATAATTTCCTGATTTTGGGGTCACAGTGACCTTGACCTTGACCTAAATTTTGGTACATGGCAAACCGTCTCCCCTCAATTTCTCAATGGACACAAAAAAAATCATGATTTTTAACAATTTCACGATGTTGGGGTCACAGTGACCTTGACCTTTGACCTTGACCTACATTTTGGTATGTGACACATTGTGTCCCTCTAATGTATCTACTGACACAAAAAACGTTATTTCTAAAAAATTCCTAATTTTGGGGTCAGTGACCTTTGACCTAATTTTTGGTATGCATCACTTCATTTCCGCCTATTAAATCCACTCACAAAAAATTAGAAATTTTTAATGATTTCCTGATTTTTCGATCACACTGACCTTTGACCTTGACCTACATTTAATATGCAACACATTGTCCCTCCCCTAGGGCATCCACTCACCAAAAATTAGAACTGTAGATAGAAAACTGTCAACGATCAATGATTTCCTGATTTTTGGCAACAGTGACCTTTGACCTCTGACCTCGACCTCAATTTTGGTACGCGACACATCGTCTCCACCTGACGTATCCACTCACAAAAAATTGCAACTGTGGATAGAAAACGTTCACAGATATAGACCGGACACGAACACTTCAGTGATTTCTGTTTTTTAGGCCCGTGACCTTTGACCTGTGACCTCAACCTTCATTTTGATACGCGACACATCGTCTCCCCGTAGGGTATCCACTCACCAAAAATTGGAACTGTAAATAGAAAACTGTTCCAGATATAGACCGGACACGGGAGACGGACAGACAGACGGACGGACGGACAGACGGATGGACGGACAGACGGACGGAAACCGCCATCACATAATACGTCCGCCTTTTGGGCGGGCGTATAAAAAGTTACAAAACATGCACCCTGTACAACCAGCATAGATATGATATAAATATGGGCTGTAATGGAGTTTGAAGAATGAAGATATACTATTCGAGAAATACTCAACCCAAATCAAAGTGACCCTAGAGGAACAGACACATTTCGATTAAACCATCGATATCAAATGATTAGAAATCCAAGCTCATTACTTACCCGCATCTGCAGCGAATTCCGTCAAATCCAAGTTCGTCACTTTAAAATCAATAAATGTGGACAATTTCCTACGGTACATTTCTTGTGAAAAACGTTTCAAATCTAGAAGAATGGTCAAGGATTACACAATACTGCAAGAAAGACTGAAGACTGACATGATGGAGTCAAAGTGCACGTCCATTTCTACAAGCAGCCCTTGCATTTTACGGGGCTGATTTAAGGTTAAAGGATACAATCAGCCCCGTCAAAACGCAAGGCCTGTACAAGACCCAACAAGTCAATGGTATGAAGCACTAGGATAGGCTTAAGAACCGACGGCTGTGGGTACGTCAGATGATGACTACTCCCAGACACCACAGTCAAGGGCAAAGTCTTGAATGATGTCTCCAAATCAAATTCGATCGCAAATTTTTGAGGGCAACTTGATTTTTATCTCAACGGTATTGGTATTGGTATTCTTTCTTCACATGCAAAAGTTCCCACATTTTCACTTGCACATTAATTAGGAAATTCACCAAACAGATGGTATCTATACATTTACCCTTAAAAAGGGGAAGAGAACTCCATGATAAACATACAGGCTTTGAATACATTATTTGTTAATCATGTGTCTCAGTTCCACTTTTTCATATGTTCCGAACAACAGGGAGTCTTGTTCCTATTTCTCCTGTGCTAAATTGACATTTAGGATGTCTCATTTCAAAATGTGGTACATTTTCTAATGACAACCTAACCTCATGGCAAGCTAGAATTACGGGGAGTTATCTCCCCTGTTCAATGTTAAATGATTGGACCCTCCTGTTCTATGAATTTCCTGATTCCTTTGCAAGAGGAAGCATGGCAACTTTTGCATGCAATGAGGAAATATCCACAGTTTGGGGATAAAAGTCAAGTTGCCCGCACATTTTGCAAGGCAAGGTTCATTTCTGAGACTTAGGCCCATGGCTGAGGGAGTGATATCAAATTTGTAGCCACTTTATATGTCTTCCATAAGTATATTATAATTACTCTGTAACTGTACAGTATATTTTGTACTCCATAGCAGACTTGCTACCATTGTAATTCAATCTTGGATTAAAACATATAAATGGTACCATCATTTCTCCATCAATGGTGTCGCTATATAGCTGAAAAATTGCTGAACGTGACATTAAACCTTAATTCTCTCTCTCTCTCCATCAATGGACAGACTAGATATGTTCTCCACCATGGAGACCAGAAACTATTTCTATAGAAGACTGGGGAAACTTGCATGTGTACTATGTTATTCAGCAAGCAGATCCTGAAGATTTTATTGCTCGCTACATTTTGTAATGTATAGACAACTGTAGAGAAAAAGGATACGGAGCACTAATATCTTGGGGAACTTCTGGATAGAGAAACTTTTCCTACAGGATCTTCTCGCTTTACACTTACAGCACACCTAAAAACAAACAAAATTAAGACAAATTAGTAATGCAATCATTTGTTCACATGTATCAACACAATGTAGGCTCAAATATAATTTCACTGCAGGGATCATCTGTTTAGAGAGTGATGTCAATGGTGGGATTCAGTCTTGTGTACGACAGATTGAATTCAATTCCCATTAACAGACAAAAGCAGCTGTAGGTTACAAACCTCCATTGGAGTTTTTGGGTGCAAGATTATAATATCAGGACTGGACTTCTGGCGAACATTGATTGGCCATTATACCCAACTGGGCCAGAAATGGTCTGTGACGTATATTAAAATGTTTTTATAATATTTGGCTCTCAAATATATTAAAACCACCTTTTCAAATTTTAATCGGAAAAAAATCTGGGCCACTTTGATTGGCACCTCAGAAATTTGATGTGATGGTGTCGAGCTGAATGACCCTATTTCTGGCGGTCTTATCTCAAAAAAATGATGGGGAATGTATGCTGAATTTTCCATATGTTTGAGCGGACAGGCCAGGCTACCTGGTGTGGTGGGTCATTTGTGGCGGCGAATATTAGGGAAAATAGTTTTCTCAAGATGTGCTCGGCCAATTTACTGCATATTAAGTACGGCGAACATTTAGTGGTTTGTGTCCTGTAAAAATATAATACTGCTGAAGGGAGGTAACTTGGTACTTACTGGTTTCTCTTCATCATCCAACTCTTCCTCCTTCATAAACAGACTAATACAGTCACGCAAACTCACTGATGATGAATTCTGAAAAATAAATATACATCAAAACATAAGAATTCTTATCCGGATTAAAGATAAATTCTATGCTTCACAGTGAAATACACTATTTAAAAGTCAAACTAGAAATCAAAACATAACTTTAAAGACATTTGTCTTGCCACACGGACTCCAGGCGAAATGTAACAAGGGAGGTAATCCACTGACCAATCTTCCACAACAAGGGAGGTAACTGGTTGGCAGTATCCTGATCACAAGAGCATGTGACTCTCAGAGCCAATTTAAGCCCTATTGACAGCAAACACATAGTTACCTTTGGTATTGGCAGAGATAAATCCCAGAACGGGTCAAAAGTAACCGACCGATGACCACAGTGGTTAAATCTCAACTCGCTCTTCAACTGGCCTACGAAAATATCTGTTGAGAAAATAAAACTTTTGTAATCGTTCATGCAGTTATGTCATAAAGCAAAAGGCTAGAGTTGTAGAATTACGTCTATAAATTATCTGTACCTGGTTAAACCACATATAACTGTTCACTACTATTCTTGGAATATACAGGTACAATGAAGTTAAAACAAATGCCGATATTCACGGTTAAACAAGGGAAGCGACTTTGTCGTCACAATAGGGTGTATGCGTCAGGGCTATTGTGTTATTGTATTGTACAGCTGCTCATATCACAACTCTGCAACACATTTTGAAGCATTTTGATTGTGTAGTCACTGTAGGACTTTCTGGGTCTTGTGTTTAGAATGCCAACGATGGGTATGACGAGTCGCAACGTCATGATACGAGTTGTGGCGTCATCTCGTCAAGGTGATGTCATAGAAAAGTAACATTGTCCACAGATATGAGTTCAATAGCATGAATAAATAGATCTTTTTTAGTTTAATAACTTCATATTTCTCAAAATCAAGAGCAATGTTACTTTCATTCCTATTACTATCGTAACTATCTATCAATCTGACTGCCCAGAGATCACACACTCTCTGTTGTGACACCGACGAATTTGCCTAACTTTTCTTATCCGTGATCGTCAGTATTTGATACTTTCACATAACTGCATACATGCAACATATGTGCTGTGTTTACTTGAATACACACTTCTGAACATTTTGATAATCACCTAGCTATTGAGGTTAGACATGATCTTACCTACAATCTTGCTGTTATCAGTCTTGAGATATCCCATCAACCGTTCTTTGGCTTTCTCAGAGTCACTGAAAAAGTAGATGATCATTTTTGTAAACAGCATACCACAAAATGTTTACTATTCACGGTTCTACCAGGCACACAGAAATAGCTAATTTGATGGATTGACATACATTTGCAATCCTGACAAATTCTAACAGGAAATATACAGTTGTGAAATTGAGGGAGTCTTGATCTCTTTATCTGAACTTTAGAGGAAATGTAGAACTTTCGCTCGGCGGAAATGTGCACCAAGATGAGCTAGAAAAACTAGAAACCTGGAAGTCAACAAAAGTAAGGAAGATGGATGACCGGCATTAGTTATGTCCAAAGAAGAGGTGGCAATTGATTGGAGTACAGACCTAACTTTATCATCATCATCATCACTGTCATCATCGTTGGTGATAGCTGGTTTAGGTTTGCTGGTCACCCGGTTGATGTCTTCATGCAGACCCTCTAACAGGTACCGCAGAAACTCCTGGGCATCCTGCTGTCTGGAAGAAATACAACAAAACCAATTGATGCACATTTCCACCAAAAGACATTCTCATGGCATCAGACTGTTTACCTCCTACTATCAATATACCCTCTGATTGCACGGGGCTGAATAGCGGCACGCAACATTTGTGCACATGGATCTCGGCCAATCAGCAGTGTCTGCTTTTAGATGGAGTGAAGTGGGCTCAGCATGTCACAGCTAAACAAGACATTGTAACATGTGTGTGTTCTTGTGTAATAATTTAGTATAAAACTTGCTAGTTCTTCAACAAGATAAACTGGATGCATTTCCAATCTCTTGGACATGCAGATATATCCTTCCTGTCTCAATCAAAATCCATACAGACTGAATGCGCATGCACACCACGTTTTTCTGCACAGTGCAGTCAGACGGTGTTACACCGACAGTTTAGGATGTTACAAACTCTGACAATGGGAAAATGCTCAAAGACAGCATCTGCTAAATCAACAACATGCTAACTGGATGTATATTTTTTGCTTAGAAATCAATAGAGAATTCCATTTGGATATGAATCTATCAGAAGAATATCCGTGCAAGTATGAAGGTATATAGGAATTTCTAGTACTCCCACTATACCCGAATACATTAAAGATGAGTACAAAGGGTTGTATCTAGCATGCACATGGGTAGATACAGACATAAAACAAAGCCTGAATATAATCTATCAGAAAGTAAATCATCTTATCGAAGGAGATTTTCAATAACAGTTCATGAAAGAGCATAAAATCCAGTTTTATTGGCATATTTGTGTATAGGTTTCATCTGTATAAAATGCTTTGTCGCCCAGTGAATGTATCAACTCATGGTAAAGGAATAAATTTGCCATCGTTTCTTGATGAGCTTCGGAATTATTTAGCGGCTCTTAAATGAATTTATTTTTGATCTCCAAATTTATCGCCATATATATCCACTCATCAACAGCAAAACATATGAGGTGGTACGAAACTTACTGATAGCCCATGAAGCGTGGAGCAAAGCGTTGGATCTGTGTCTTGAAGCTGTTTGGTGAGACAAAACTGTCATTCTTGTCTTTCCACAAAGACTTCATCAAACTCACATAGGCTGTCAAATAGAGAGAGAAAGAATAACCATTTATGACAATGAAAATAGAGGACCAGATGTCATCGGAAGGACTGTGTGCGCACAATAAATATATGGGAATGAAGTTTTCCCACTGTGTGCGCCTGTGTAGAGAGCCTACCATTCCCCATGTACAGGTCTGTAGTCTACCAGCCCTGCATGAAAACAGGCTCTGTGCAACTAATATTTGAACTGTCTGCTAAAAATAACAGCAAATGAACAGATGATGAAAGAGACTGGTTTATCATGTTCATGGATTCTCGTTATATCCCTGATACAAACCAAGTCTATGCAGAAACAAGAGGGTGAGACTCACAAAACCCCTCGCCTTCCACCAAGCAATTGAGAAATATGCTGAGAATGTGCAACATATTATGACTATATACATCACAAAATCATAGATTAATACACAAAAAAGTGGCATAATTTTTTGTAGGCTTCTGGAATACAAGTAGATAAATAAGAAAAATTTCCAAAGTTTGGTAGCTGTATCGAGCTTCGACCTTCAGATATAACTAGTTACATTCAAGCATATCCAAGATTATTACACCTGAAAAGCGGCATAACTTCATAAAATACGTTTTGTATGCTTTTCGAATACAACTAGAAGAATAAGCGTCCAAAATTTAGCAGCTGTACCGAGCACGGATCTGCAGATAAAAGTCGTACATTCAACTATAGATCACAAAATCGGAAATTATTGCATCCGAACAGGGCATAACTTCATAAAATATGGGCCGAGATAACTAATTTTTTTGTAGGCATCTAGACTACAACTAGAATGTTTCCTCATAATTTGGTATCTGTACCAAACACAGTTAATTTTTTATAACTGGTTACCTTCAAGCATCACAAAATCAGACATAATTGCAGACAAAAAGGGGCGTAACTCTGTAAAATAAGGGCTGAGGCGACTAATTTCTTGTTGGCTTCTGGCATACAACTATATAAATAAGTTTCCAAAATATAATAGCTGTATCGAATACAGTTCTGCAGATATAGTTGGTTACATTCAAGCATATATGATTGTAATATATCTGTAAAGGGGCATACCTCTGTAAAATAGGTGTCTGACTTATAACTAGATGAATAAGTGTTCAAAATTTGGTGGCTGTGTCTCTAGCAGTTTTGCCTAAACTGCGGTAACGGAGGGACATACATGACGACGACAATACCAAGGCCAAAATGGCCAAGGGGTGAAAAGCTGGATGGATAATGCATTTGATCCTGGTCTCAAGCCAGACCTGAAATGACATGGGTCCGTCTCTATGGTCATTACAAACACTGTGTTCCTCAGATATGGACAACTGAATTCTGACTCTGAATAACCAAACGAGACTAATTTTTATGACACATTGTCTGGCTCTTAATTCGCTCATTTAGGGGCATATTCAGAGAGGTCATGAGATCGTGAATGTGATCAAGAAATCCTAATGATTACATGGCTGCTCTTCGTTATGGCAGACCTGACCTCTATAAAGATATATCTTTGTCAGATGAACCAGGACTAGGGATGATGATGGCCTACTGAACCATCAAGCTATTGGATGATAAGGGGAGGTAACTTACCCATAAAGAGAGCACCTTTCATACTACTGGTGCCCTTGTTCAGCTCTAGATGATAATCATCATTAACACAGTACTCTAACAGCGGCCTGGTACAGCTCAAACTCTGTATTATAGAGTTCATGAAACACTGAAACAAAATAGAGAAACATTGAGTAATTTTGAAACAAATAATAAAAATACATGATCTAGCAGGAGTGATGATTTTGAGAATATGTTAGATTTATGTGAAGTGTATCAAAAGTCGATGGATTAACAAAGTCTCAAAATTGAAAATTCCAGGGCAACTGTTTGGAAAACTCATAACTCTTGAAAAACAGTTTGGAGAAGTTCCAAACTTTTAAAAATAACTTTAGAAAGCAAATTGGCAATGCTAACTGACCATTCTTTTATTGTTGGAGTAAGATTTGCACTACAATACAAGCCTGAAAATAAGCACCTGACATTCATGAACCCCCTGCAAATCAGAATGAGATAGGCCCTCTTCATGTAGATATCAGTTGCTTAAAATGTCATGATATGTACCATATCCTCTGGTGATGATGATGCCTGATTTTCAGCCTTGCATTGTTGTTATTGGTATTTAAATACGGTAGATAAAAAATTTAACCTTACGGTGTTCCCAAGATTTCGCAGACCAACTTTTCCACCTTGTTGATTAGATGCTGAAACCTGGAAAATACAAGAAAGTAGGACATCTCTCTTAGTGGATGGTTCCATAGAAGTCATATCACAGATATACATCTAATGGACCACTTTATGTTGCTAGATGGCATTGTGGCCGAATATGCGATATGACAGCCTGCTGGGCAAGGCCTGCAGATCGCGCAAGTTTGCAAACATGGGGAATCCCGGTATCTGTCATGTTGCTGGTTGTAGAATTCAAAGTAGGACAGACAAGGTGCTGTTTATGGAATCTAATAAAATACACTACAGACAGAGCTGTGTCTGGATTTCAATATTTTACAAGTCAGACAAAGGAATACGCATGTTACAACATTGAATGAGGGCCCCGACTTCACACCACTTCCAAAATAACCTGAGAGGCATTGGCAATTTTGATTAGTTCGCAGCAGGTTTCCTAAAATTCTGGAAAAACTATGCACAGGACATTTCTGGATTCTGTACGAAATGATGTTGTTGCGAAAATTGTTGTCGCCTAAATAATTGCGAAAAACATTGCAGCTTCCATGTGTTTTGCAATGCTGTCATTCATGTTTGCCCCGCAGGATGTCAAACAGTGAGCGAGTGAATATGAATGGTAGTTTCCCACACTAATCTTTGGACAATGCTGTCTTGTCCGGTGTTGGCGACACTGGTGCACAGCACGAGGGCCACCGTGAGCATCGAGTTGTTCTCATGATCTCTCCGCTATGTTTATAACATGAAGCGGGTTTTTCAACTATTGATATACCAGTTATCATCGATTAAAAATATGGTCTGGATTGAAGGCATGGGGAAGCGTTCAGAAAGACGAACCGGAGGTCAAGCGACAAGCCGGGTGTCAGTGAACTGCCCTCTGCCATCGAGGACCGAAAGCATTGTCCCGGGATTAACATGAACCTGAAATTGCCCATTAATGTTGCTTTGCCCATTAACAAAGCACAATAATGCATTGATTAATTACATTATTGGAGGCAGAATAATGCATTTGATAATCTAATTACTGGAAGAACAATGATGCATTGATAATTACCTTATGGGAGGCATAATAATGCATTGATAATTACATTTGAAGCAGAATAATACATTGATAATTACATTATTGGAAGCAGAATAATGTATTCATAATTACATTATTGGAACCATAATAATGTTACGTATTCATAATTACCTTATTGGAAGCACAATAATATTAATGCATTGATAATTACATTATTGGAATCATAATAATGTATTCATAATTACATTATTGGAAGCAGAATAATGCATTCATAATTACAGGGTGAGCGAGTGAATATGATTTAACGTCGCTTTCAACAATATTGGAAGCAGAATAATACATTGATAATTACATTATTGGAAGCACACATGGAACTACTGGAGCTTTGTCTAGATAAGGCTTTTTCCACACTGGAATCTCGACGTCGACTGGGCGTGGATGTGCCATTCTCTCTCGATATTGGGCTACTCCGCTGTGTATCTGTATGAAGATTAGCCGTAATCTTGGGTTCAGGTGACCGATCATATCCAGTGCGTAGTTCCTCTCTAGTGGCAAAACTGGCACGCCTTCGAGTGGACGAAATACTTGAAGAAAGAATATCTTCAGGAGGTTCTGGTTCGTAAAGTTTTGACCGACTTGATGTCCGTGACAGACCAGTGCTGTACATGCCCCCGTAACGCCTCGAGCTTACGGACGTACTGCTGAGTTTGTCAAACTTATCTGAAAGTTCCTTGTCTATGCTGCCTGAGCCAGAGAGGTCCATCAGGCTGGCTGACCTCCGCCCAGATAGACCAGTCCTCGAGGTTGAGCTAGTATCATAAACTGGTTTATTGGAGGAAGCTGTCCCCCTATAATTTGAGTAGGAAGATTTGAAGTCTTCGTTATAATTAGCCTTGACTGGGCCATTCTTAGACAGTGTTGATGGTCTCGATCTCAAAGCAAAGTTGGTTGGCAACTTCGTTTTACCATCAGATGCGAGCGGCCCAGGTCCGCTGGGTAAAGTCCTATTCCTACCCAGAGTACTAGAACCACTACTATAGTTGTTATAGCTGGGCAATCCATAATCGTAAGTTTTCCGAGTTAGAGTTGGTGTTCGGTAGGATGGAGTAGTACGTGATGATGTAGAATAAGTAGAGTTATAGGTTGTCCCGTACCGATTGACGGAACGAGACGTTCCTGTGGTCACTCCTGGCATTTTGGAAACAAAGCTACTAGAAATAGGAGAAGATATGGATGTACGATACATCCAGTCTACCCAGATATGTTGTGTTCTTTTATAGAGATGGGTCAAGACGAAATTTGAAGGAGATTTCCATTGAAGTTGTTTTTAGGAAAATAACAACAAAGCACTGACACAACTTGGAGACCATGAACCAAAGTCACTGGTTATCCAAAGATCATGGCAGTCTTTCTTCTTTGAGTTTTCACATCCTAGCACCAACTGAGACAAAGAAGTTTCTGCTCACACTTTGACTCCTACTTGTCAACAAACCTGCAAGGAGAAAAAAAATACCAAGTGTCAGCTATTCGTGATGGACAATGTCCTTCATGTTAAACCTCTTCAGTCAACATTGGGCTGACTAATCCCTCAATATTTCCCACTAACCAATCATTTAGCATTTGGACATGGTCTTCAGACAAAACTCTGCAGACAGTAATAGTTTGATCTAGTTACCAATTTACAACAGTCAAAAAGTACTGTCAGTGTGTAGTAATATTTGCATGCGGTACCCAATGTGTAGTTTCAATGTTATCATGCAGCGAAAAAGACACATTGTTCAGCCCAATTAAACAATGCTGTCCTAAAACCCATTTGCAATGCATAACATGGACAACCGTTCTCAAATGTTTACATCGGAAAAAGTCAGACATGGAACTTTGTTTTAGGGCAGCAGCAAGTTTGAGATGGCCTATTGCATGGAAAAATCACTTGATTTCAACGGTAAAGGTAAGCACCAGATGTAACTCTGCCCATATCGATCCAATTTTGATTCTATAGTTAGTATTAAACCTGAAGAGATACCCATTCCAGAAATTTATAGTTTGATAAATATTCCAGAAATTTATAGTTTGATAAATATTTCTGGCTAAGTCATGCCATGACAAAAAATTTAATGGAACAGATGGTGTCGATTCATCGGGAATTTTCCCTCGAGACACTGAGAAAAGGCTTTGATCATGTACCTTGAGAACACATCCATACAATAAAATTATAAATAAATATTATTCATCTCGAGTATTATAGGATCATATCATTCCTGTCTCTTCAGTCGTTTTCTTGTAATATTTATCAGAACTGTGTTTTATTGCCGGATAGAGCCATACGGCACCTGAAGCATTGTGGCTCCGGACAGTCCGACTGTACAAATATGAGGAAGTATGGCTGAGTAGGAACGAACGAAGCCATGTGAACTTGGCTACCCACTTTGCTGCAAGAGAATGATTCCAACACCTCACAATTTCAGCATAATTCCTGGCAAATACTGTTATATCTTTCACTAAAACCAATCTTGTTTATGTCTGCTGGCTAAGCAGGTCGGGGAAAGGTTGAAATTGACCTGAATCACCTGAAAAGGGATGATTCCGCCCAGTTTGGGTGAATGACGTCATGAATCCTCAACCCAATTAAGCTGAATTAATCATAACCCAAAGTGTTTCCTCCCGTTCATCCAAAGACCACGACTTTGAAAGATGATAATGTTCAGCGCATTTGTCCAGGACCTCCTCTCTAGAAAACTGTAAAACTCATATTTCTATCCTGTCAGCGAAGTTTGTGGGAAGGTGGAGTATGTTGTCAATAAAAAAATAAACACAAGACATGCAGATTACTTACCATTTTATAGTATTTTTTCAAAGACTAAGTGTTCTGCAAAACGACCACAGCGTGTGCAGCGTGCTTGCCGCCATCTTTGTTTGCCTCGTTTTGGAACTGCCAGGCGAAATTAATCGATAGTTGATAAAATATGAGTAATACGCGAGAGGGCAAGATTGAGAGAATAAAATTCAATTCAATTCAATTCAATACCAAATTGTCTTCGGCATGAGCTCTCCACCGGATTACCTCCCCTGATGCTTCTTACCGAATATGATAATTAGAAAAAAAATTTGATCGATTAGTGGACCCTTGTGGCCTCGACTTCGACCAGAACATGGCGGTAACGACAACGACGACAGGTATGAACGTGAGCGAAATATTTTTTCCATCGAAAAACTTATAAACGGTAAAGTTGTATCAACCGGATTTATCATTTTTTGCGAGACAACAACATATTCCGCTTTCCTGCACAATTCATAAGCAAATGTACGTCATAAATTTTATGGTATCGGAGGAAACATGTTCCCTGTTTTAGCGCCAAAAGTGGTCCGCTCATAATTTGAGATATTTATCATTGTAAAAAAAATGATCACTTTGGGTTACGATTAATTCAGCCCAATTGGGGTTAGGATTTATGACGTGTCGTCATTCACCCAAACTGGGCGGAATCATCCCTTTTCAGGTGATTCAGGTCAATTTCAACCTTTCCCCGACCACGGGGGATATTAAAAATAATAGCTATATAACTATATATAATATACATAAGGGGAGTGCAGTGAGATGGCGGACACCCCCCGAAATTGCGTATGGACCCTCCATAGCCAGATGAAAAAACACCAACAAACTGCACTTTCTTTCACGCTACATGCTCCAATAAACGAATTTCAGACACCTAAAACGATAAAGACCGTAATGGGTCACATCAACTTACCCCAGGTTAATCACAGAAATGGAAAACCTGTCATTTCGATCACACACAATACGACGAAATGCTGCCTACACGCCAAGCTAGTCCCAATACCGGGAAATGAAAGCGGTCACAACCTTCACCTGGTTTGACCTCGGACTGGACCGCAAAATGTCAAGTTGACACTGATTGACATTCAGCAGTTCAGTGGACAGTTTCAGTTGCATGCGATCTAGCATGGCACAACAAGCTTTCCAAAAATGGTATATTTGGAGAGCTTCGTTCTGCTTCTCATTCATTCTGTATCCTACTGAAAAAACACGAGGTTTTACGTTGTGGCCTGGTGACAGTGAGGTGACAATCCCAGTCCGAGGTCAAACCAGGTGAAGGTTGTGACCGCTTTCATTTCCCGGTATTGGGACTAGCTTGGCATGTAGGCAGCATTTCGTCGTATTGTGTGTGATCGAAATGACAGGTTTTCCATTTCTGTGATTAACCTGGGGTAAGTTGATGTGACCCATTACGGTCTTTATCGTTTTAGGTGTCTGAAATTCGTTTATTGGAGCATGTAGCGTGAAAGAAAGTGCAGTTTGTCGGTGTTTTTTCATCTGGCTATGGAGGGTCCATACGCAATTTCGGGGGGTGTCCGCCATCTCACTGCACTCCCCTTATGTATATTATCAGAAGTGGATGAAAACTAGAAGTATGCAAGGATGTATTCAGTGTCATCGACGGCATGTTACCCGTTTTAGCGCTTCCAGTTGAAAACATTGCCCCCTAGCGGGAACTGGCCAACTTCCAGGGGAGACAATTTTGGAATGTCAGGCCATGACTCAACAGCCGCGAATGCAACTCCAGCGTCCGGAGTCGAAGCGACGAAGATGGCGCAATGAATCATGGGAGTTTTGTGAGAGGCCGTGACCTTGCACCTGCATATCAATGAAAATCATCAAATTCACGGCTCGCCTATGTTAACTTGTCATGGCGATTTATTTGTACTTCCAAGGAACAAAATATTGTTTACTGTTAGTTACCAGCACTGGTAGCAATAATAATTAATTAATATATCCCTCTAATTTATCCAGGAAGTCTATTCATATGCAAATAAGCACCCAGCTGAATTATCAGATGCGGCATTCTAAGCATATTCGTTCTTCTCACACTCTTGATGCAAACCTCCCGTCATCAATAATATTTATTCAGCGAAATGTAACCTAAGTTGATACATTTATTTGATTGAATAAGAGAACAGAATTGAGGAAGCCGAAGTGAATGAACTCATCGTCACGAGCGCAATAGCTTTCCCCTTTCGTTTTCTCTCTGGGTCAAGCCGTATAATGGGGCTTGTGCTTCTAAATCTGGTAGCCAATCAATTACCTTTGTGACTCGCTAGTAAAATTCCTGATAGTCCTTATAAGGCACGCCTGCGTATCACGCGATATTTCTGTAGTATTTTGAACTTCGGTTGTAAGAAAATCGAATGTTCATTGGTCGCGAGTGTTGGTTACATCCTATAATGACCTCCCACGCTTACCGCGGAAAATTGAGGCTTATGACGAGTGGGTCAAAACATTCCTTTGAATTCGACCTGATTCAAACTTGTTGTTGATATATTGTGTAAACATAAAGCCATTCGTATCACCAAATGTCTGTAGTTCGCACGGACATGATAGATTATGGATTTGGGGATTTTAGATGCACAATAAAAAACAAAGACATATATGGTAATATCCTGCCCACCCGTTAGGGGGCCATCAGGTTAGTGGTAAAGCAAATATATGAACTTCCCGCGTTATCTCCCAGAGTTTATAAGGTACCGTAGACCTGGGTCCCCAGAATAAATGAACTACGTCCATACTTGATTGTAATTCAATAAACGATTTATTGCCCATTTAAGATATCGAACTAATGTGTTAAAAAGACAACAGGAGTCGAAAGTACAGGTAGACCTTCGTTGGGCAGAAGTTTGGATCTAACGAAAAAATGTTGACTCCGATGTGAGCACAACCGGTTTTCTGGGTCACCGTAGCGTACGGCCAGATTGCGTGCTCCAGATAATTCCCATGATTCCTCAGTCTAAATTTAGATAATTCAGCTGCCGACAATTGCCGACTAATAACGACTGCAAGCCGATCGGCGCACAGTGGAAAAATTGGATTCTGTATTGCGCAGATTTCACATCATACGTCACATGAAGCGTTATAGGCAGGCTGGTGGTGCCATTGCCGTCTACATAGTCTAAGTGATCCTAGCTATAATATAACCAAAACGTGTACCAACATTTTGGTTATAACTAGTGCCATGTTAAAAAAATCTTGAAAAAAAAAAACACTTCTCAACGCCCGAATAAAGCTAAACTCACCTCTTATTTTATGGTAAACGAACAGCTGGTGTATTTAACTTGTCGTTGGGATAGATAGTTAGACCACAGGTCATTTAATGTTCGAGTAGCAGACCAAAACTTTGTCACAAATCGTCAAACTCGTCTTCTTCGATTTGTAGTCAGCCATGTTCAGTTCAGTGCGCATGCTCACCGCATAAAAACATCCGGTTTGTGAAACACGTGGCCGAGCACATGGCCACGCCTCCCCACGCCCACCACGATCTCCACGGACTTCCAGCTGACATATGAAATCACTTTATTCCTACGAAGTAGGCTACAGATCGCAAATTGTCCGGTAATGAGTGAGTCCATCCGAATCCTTTCGTCGGCAAAATAAGGAGAACCGTTGACATTAGAACCTTGATTTTTGGCATGAACGTGCATTAGGGCATTGTTACCATCAAGTTCTGATCTGAAATAATTCTGACTAAAATTAGATTTATAATTAACACTTCAATATATTGCTATATATATATGTAAGGTTTAGCCTGTAACATGTATCCTCTTTCACATCCAATCATTTCATCATTGCCAAGAAAACTGTGGTCTGTTTTGCTCCAGCGTTTTATCGCCAATGAGTATCAGTTACTGTCCGTCTAAAAATACCCTGTCATTGAAATAGTCCACTATGCCACATGGCCCTATTACAGAAGATGTAGAGACGCTATTTATTCGTCTTTACCGGCTATGCTCAGGAGAATCACATAGAATCATTATTATCTTGTGCATAGAAGGTGTAGGGTCTTGAGTTGAATTACCGTAAACTACATAAATGCTACCTTTCTACTATAGTACTATATATAAAATGTGTTGTATTGTTGGGAAAATAATGTGATTCAAAAAATTGTTTTGTCCTGGTACCATCCTGAACAAGGGCACTGAAAACCATTAAAGAGATGTAAATGTATTTTCACACGTAAAGCTTGAAATCTACTAAACCTATATTATTCAATCTGTTTCCTTTAATTAAGAAATTGTAAAATTAAATCGGCGATCGTTATTTATTTTGGAATGAAGGCGCATTAAGAGACTGTTACCAACAAGTTTTGAGCTGACCTATTTTTGATGAAAATTTCTGTTGATTTTTGATGAAAAGCACTGGCGATTCTGACTTGGGCGGTGCCCATCTTAATATGAGCAGGATTTCAACTGGGGGTGGGGATTTCCAAGAGTTCAGTTCGTGTTCGAGTCCTAATGCCTACTGTACTTCGTAGGTCCTGTGACGTTAGTCACACTGCTCATGTAGCAGTAACTCAAACTTATTACTAACCAATGGATATTACATAAGCACATTTAGCGCTTTTGCTTCACATTTTTCCCACACGCATTAAGTTATAAATTATATTTTACATGTGTATAATTGTTGACTTACTAATTCAGCCTAATTTCAGATGTCAAAGTGTATGTGGGGAAAATACCCCTGTGAAACAAGAGCGCTAAATATGCTTATGTAATATCCATTGGTTAGTAATAAGTTTGAGTTACTGCTATAAAGTGATTTCATATGTCAGCTGGAAGTCCGTGGAGATCGTGGTGGGCGTGGGGAGGCGTGGCCATGTGCTCGGCCACGTGTTTCACAAACCGGATGTTTTTATGCGGTGAGCATGCGCACTGAACTGAACATGGCTGACTACAAATCGAAGAAGACGAGTTTGACGATTTGTGACAAAGTTTTGGTCTGCTACTCGAACATTAAATGACCTGTGGTCTAACTATCTATCCCAACGACAAGTTAAATACACCAGCTGTTCGTTTACCATAAAATAAGAGGTGAGTTTAGCTTTATTCGGGCGTTGAAAAGTGTTTTTTTTTTTCAAGATTTTTTTAACATGGCACTAGTTATAACCAAAATGTTGGTACACGTTTTGGTTATATTATAGCTAAAGTGATCCTTGCATACTTCTAGTTCATCCACTTCTGATATTATATATAGTTATATAGCTATTATTTTTAATATCCCCCGTGTCCCCGACCTGCTAAGAGCCTTTTCAAGTTTCACAAAAATTACAAATCTCATTCCGCACTCAGTGAGAGTCGCACTGAAAAGGTTCCAGTTCTGGGAAATGAAGACCCCAATTTTCAACACTCTCGCATCCTTTCCCGCAAAGTGCACTAGCCCGTCTATAAACTCAAGACTATCATTCCACAAACCATTTGATTATTTCACAATCATGTCAGTTTCATAACCACAGTCGAGTAGTAGCAGTGCCATTATTTCATGACTAGGCTAGTCTGACAAACTATAGTGTTATCTGATTTCCACCGGCGTCAACAACAGCTCTGTTTAGCCTCAAGTCGGTGGATAAAATTTCTGCACTCAAGTTGTTTACCTGTCTTACGTCCGTGTTATACAACCAGAAACAAAATATGGCGGCGATTACACACTTTGGTTACACGGCTGATCGTTAGCCAGGGGGAACCTAGCTAAAATAACTAGTCAAGGACGCATAATGTTCATTAGTTCGGAAACTCTGTCCTTCTTTCCAAAGATAGATTTGCCCTTTTGCCAGTTGCCAGCAGGCCGCCATATTTATCACGTGACCGAGGTATATTTTCGGCCGTAACCATGGATACGTATTTGTGTACGACGTCGACTTGTATTCAAATGTTTTCTTATTAAAATCATAAATAATTAATAAGTTAAACCAAAATGTTATATAATGTATATTTATATATTTCACTCCGAGAAACCCACAAGACCGGAAGCACGTGGGTTGTTGTTGTTGCCGATTATGGACCCGCGAAGTTTGCCGGCGTCGGGAGAACCTCTCTTTATTGGTGAAATATTATCGCAAGAACGTGACGTTCTGGAAGGAAAGTCGGTAAAAGTAACGGCAAAGTATGTGTTAGGTGGGAAACTAAACTTTGCGCTACGAAAGCCTTCTAAGTTCTTGGGTTGGGTCGGAGTCCGACACCATGTTGTTGTTGTTGTTGTTCCTAGCTCCGGTGTAGCCTTGTTCCATACTACGTGAGAACAACGCTACGGCTGCAAGCCAGTCACCAGATCGAGTTGTTGGGAAATTGCCGTACGGGCAATATTTGCCGAACCAATCGACCATAACCAATAAAATAATTCGATTCTATGTCCACTTACCTTTCATAAAAATCCTTGTTTATGAGTGACCGTCCGTTTTTAGCTTGGCAAGAGATCGAAACTCGGACGAGGGGGTTAAACTGTCCATGTAAAACTTATCGATGTAAAGATGGCGGAGATGTGGACAGTTTTACCCCCCTCGTCCGAGTTTCGATCTCTTGCCAAGCCAAAAAACGGACGGTCATTCATAAACAAGGATTTTTATGAAAGGTAAGTGGACATAGAATCGAATTATTTTATTGGTTATGGTCAATTGGTTCGGCAAATATTGCCCGTACGGCAATTTCCCAACAACTCGATCTGGTGACTGGTTTACAGCCGTAGCGTTGTTCTCGCGTAGTATGGAACAAGGCTACACCGGAGCTAGTGAAATATAATCTCTTAAGCTTTATTTTCATCATTACGTCAAATGGGGAAGAAACAAATAATATAAAATTCCTCGAAACATTCGACATATGGCACATTCAATATTTCTGATGTCACTTGCAGCAATGTGCCAGGAATCCTGTCCAAAAATCTGACTGGTATCTGGGGTATTATTAGACCCCCAGCGAGGTGGTTGATCTGATTGGTCAATATATGCAGGATCAGGGTCCGAATTAGGAAATTTGTGATGACCTATTTTTTTTTCATCAAAAAAAAAAAAATCGCAGGTCAAATCTAACATCACCTGGTATTTATGAAGTTGGACAGCTATTTTGGACAGCTATTTTTTTTTCTACATGTGCAAATCCATCAATAATCATAATACCCTATAAAGTGCACACTGCCAACCTGCCATGTAACCCACGTCTGTTGATAGTTTCTTAGCGTTTTTATTCTGTCCTCTTACTCAGGGTTCCCGCGGTCATAGAAAATCCTGGAAAGTCATGGAATTTAAAAATTGATTTTCCAGGCCTTGAAAGTCATGGAATTTTGTGTCTGGTCATTGAATTTTGTCAGAGGTCATGGAAAAAATAAATGGAACTTGAAAATGTCCGCCAGGTCAAATTTCTCCTGATTTTTTTTCACCGAAAAGATGAATTTCCTGGACCAGCGAATGTTCTATTTGCCAAATGTTGTGTGTGGTCTACGAATGCAATCAAGTTTGCATCAGGGAAGGTAACTTTGGTCTTGGAATTCCCTATAACTCCAAGCATGCATTTAGGAGGAAATGGCTGTTCTCGAAATGCCATGAAAATGCTCTTCTCACTCGTGGCTGTGGGCTGATTTTCTCGATGCCCCCATTATCCATAAGGAATTTCTGATAGGTCATGGAAAAGTCATGGAAATTGTCCATAAAAGGTCATGGAAAGTCATGAAATTCCATCTAAATTTCTGTGCATGAACCCGGTTACTGGAACTGGTATTTTTTTACACAGGGCACAACAGACGCTAACTACGACTTGCTGCCCATTGCGCTTTTAAGACTAAAATCTCAATCCAGTCGCATTTCCACGACTTCCGCGTTGATAGTTCGACTGTTTTTTTGCGACATATTTTTCGCATGCTGTCAAGAAGCCGGAAGTGATCTCCCAAGGGAGATAATTGCATCAAGGAATTGAGCAAGTGAAACAACTGCTCTGTGCACAGCCAGAAGTTGAAGAGGCATCGTGCTTCGTTCGTACTTTGTTTTACTCCCGCATTTAGTGGAGTATTTGTACGATGATATTGCCCACGAAGAATTCAATTTACGTTGTGTGAAACGGAAACAAAATTATATATAGGTAGGAATGGCCAGGAAAATTATGGTCTGCTACTTTCGGTCAAGATTTTTTTTTTTTTAGCAGGTCATTTTCTAAATCGCCTGCATTGCCAAAATTTTGGCTGCTTTTAGCCAATAGCCGACTACCATTTCGGACCATGAGGATGTTGCTAAGCTTCACGATTGTGTTCCATGGATATATAGCAGGGCTCCCACTGCACTGGCCCTAATTTTCCCTATCTTTTCTGCTCTCCCCTATTTTTCCCTATATTTTCTCAAATTTGACCGATTTTGCCCTATTATTCTTATATTTTCAGGATTATTCGTGCTTTTTGTGCACCTCTGACCTTGTATTTATTTGTGATACATGCATACGAATAGTTGGCTTATTTAAATCCTCCAAAATAACAACGCGACCGAGTCGGAAGTGTCCGAACTAAATTATACTGTTTCTTCTTTACTACCTTATCCCAGTGATGAGTACAGGTTGTTTTTGGATAAAAACACTGATCCTATTAGATTGTAATTAACAAGTAATTATCCCGCTTGGTGACTGAAATGTTTTCTGGATTTTGCCCTATATTTTGGTCATTATATCCCTATGTTTGCCCTATATTTGGCCATTTAATCCCTATATTTTGGCTATGGGTCAGTGGGAACGCTGATATTGGATAGTGATGCCCATTGTTTTAGCAAGGAGGCGAGAGTTACGCAAGTCTTCGATTGCTATGCTATTGAAAGTGCCGGCCTGAAATGTCCATTCGTTTGTCACATCTATACTGCGCTGCATTGAAAGTGCACTGATGGCATATCCGAGAATTGTAACCCAGTTCAAAATTCCATCGTAACACAACCACGTTATTAGGGGTTCTATGTATTTGTGTGTCGGACCTTTAAAGAGGTAGTAGCGTGATTTCAATTGTTCGGGTAAACTGAACAGCATGATCACGTGCAACATTTGCCAAAAGAGTCCGAGTTTCGATCTCTTGCCAAGCTAAAAACGGACGGTCACTCATAAACAAGGATTTTTATGAAAGGTAAGTGGACATAGAATCGAATTATTTTATTGGTTATGGTCAATTGGTCTGGCAAATATTTCCCGTACGGCAATTTCCCAACAACTCGATCTGGTGACTGGCTTGCAGCCGTAGCGTTGTTCTCACGTAGTATGGAACAAGGCTATACCGGAGCTATGTTGTTCCGGACGTTCCTCCTTTCAGACTAGGAGCACCCTCTTACAGAGGTATTTAGAAGCTTGCAGAAACCCCGCCGCTTACTAGGATGGTCGAGACAGGGTCAGTAGCAGTCGAGGCCCCGTGCTGTGCAGGTTGTGCAAGTAACTTATTACAGTGCATTGACACCTCCTGACCCGTCCCTTTTTCTGACCAGGTGTGTGCGATGTACTACTGTGAGTGGATTTATATAGCGGTCACTGAAAGACACCCAGGTACTTTATTCCCCAAGTACCTCCGCTGGCTAAGGTCTAGTGTAGCAACTAGTTCCACCATCAGTCCATTTTTCCCTGGACACCGAATCAGTCCAGCACCTGATGAATAGGCGAGTATATAGTAAGTGTTCACTGGCGAGGTGCGAACCCACGCCAGCTGTAGCACTCCGGGTCAGAGTCAGACACTCTAACCATTCGGCCATGACACGCTCACGCTCATGCAGCCATGCTCTTAGCTAAGATTCATATAGCGTCTCCCTTCCCTCAACGCTATGTCGACGACAACTACATTTTCCTGTTGGTAACACGAACATCTCCATGGCGCACTTATTATTACCTTTGCGCCCTATTGGACCTTCATTAACTTGAGAAAATGGGCCACCATGAATAAAAATACAGAAATGGCAGACTAAATGGCCCTTCGTCGGTCATATATTAATTACAGATGTTAAAATTATCCCTATGGAGCCTCAAAATCACCTGAAATCGAGGGTCAAGAAGATGGGCATTTCCGTCATAATAGACCCCGTGTATACAAGGGATGATGATCACAACATCGATTATGGTATTTTTATTCATGGCGGCCCATTTTCTCAAGTTAATGAAGGTCCAATAGAGCGCAAAGGTAATAATAAGTGCGCCATTGAGATGTTTGAGTTACCAACAGGGAAATGTAGTTGTCGTCGGCATGGCATTGAGAGAAGGGAGACGCTATGAATCTTAGCTATGCTTCACTCAGCACGGTCTCGTACTATCTCATTACGTACTCGACCCGTACTGCTAGGAATCCATATAAGCCACATCGTAATCCCAGAAGTACCGCATATTACTGCATACTCTTGTCAGGCTCGAGACTGAAGGGCAGGTTCACGCACATGCATTTTTCCATGAGAGCCAACAACGTCGCCAGGGTATTTTGCCGTGCCGGTTCAACAGTTCAAGAAATTGGTACATTAAATGTTGTTAGAATAATATTAGCATTTTAGCACAAGCAAGCGTCCCAAGATGACGGTGTTCTGGCCCTCGTAAAAAAGCGCATGTGTGTGAATCTGCCCTTCAGTCTCGCGCCAGGCATGAATATGCATTAATATACTTCTGGGATTACGATGTGGCTTATTGGCATTCATGTTGAAAGCGCAGTATCATGCCGAAACTCCAAACAGCTCGAGAGGTAAAAGGAGGAGAAACACCTCAGATCGCCTCAAATTAGAAGATCCTTTGTGGTAGAATCAAGGGAATATCCATTTCATTCGGATATATATTTTATCTCCTGAAGAAGAAGATTACAACAAGGACTGGTGTGCCTCACATGCGGCGGATCATGGTTTACACCGGAGAGGTGCAAAATCCTTACACTATGACTTTGACGGAAGAGGCTGAGCAGTCTCTGTCGGTGCGGGCCGATATACCGAGACCAATTCACTAGTTTGGGGGGCAGGAATAGTCAGTTGAACCAAATTTTGCAAAAAGAAAGCAAACAGAGAAGAAAATCTTTATAGGCTTTGTCTTGTGCGTTCTTACACGGTCACCAAGTATAAACCGTCCTGTGATTGCAATCGATCAATAAATAAAGCAACAGATTGACGATTTCGGTCCTAAATCTTACGTGACTGTCTCCGAGAATGGAATAGTGTGCTCCAATCCAATCAAATAGTCCAGCTAATCATATCATATTATATCATCGCTATATGGCTGAACTACTGCTGAATGCAACATTAAACCTTAACTCACTCACTCAATCCAATCAAATATCGCCTATTTGGATGAAAAAACATCAACACATGGATTGAGCTTTTTATATGCCCGCCAAAAGGTGGACATATTACGTGATAGCAGTTTCCGTCCGCGTGTCTTTGTCTGTATGTCCATCCGTCCCTCCTGTCCGGTCTATATCTGGGACAGTTTTCTATCTACAGTTCTAATTTTTGGTGAGAGGATACCCTATGGGGAGACGATGTGTCGCGTACCAAAAATGAAGGTCGAGGTCAGAGGTCAAAGGTCACTAGCCTGAAAAACAGGAAATTACTGAAGTGTATGTGTCCGGTCTATATCTATGAATGTTTCTATCCACAGTTGTAACGTTTTGTGAGTGGATACACTAGGTGGAGACGATGTGTCACGTACTGAAGTCGAGGTCAGAAGTCAAAGGTCACTGTGGCCTAAAAATCTGGAAATCATTGATCATTGACAGTTTTCTATCTACAGTTCTAATTTTTGGTGAGTAGATTCCCTAGGGGGGAAATAGGTAGAGGTCAGAGGTCAAAGTTCAGTTCGACCGAAAAATCAGGAAATTATTTAATTGTTTTGAGTGGATTCAAAAGGGAGAAATGAAGTGATGCATGCCAAAAATCAGGTCAAGGTCAAAGGTCACTATGACCCCCAAATCAGGCAATTATTAAACATAACTTTTTTTTGTGTCAGTAGATACACAAGGGGGACACGATGTGTCCCGTCCAAAATATAGGTCAGGGTCTATGGTCAAGGTCACTGTGACCCCAAAATCATGCAATATTAAAGGTCATGATTTTTTGTGTCTATTGATATATTAAGGGGGGACGATTTGTCATTACAAGCGTCTGATCAGTCATTCATAGTTCAGCCGCCGTCCATTAAAGAATATCCGCGTCCATAATTCAAAGACCTATTCCATATTCCATTTAACAGTATTAGCAACAAATTCAAAGAAAATCATAGTATACATAAACATAGGCTGTTTTCCTGCAAGAGAGAAGCGGTCAGCAGTTATCAATGATGCCGGAAAGACATCATGATGTTCCAAAAATATCAAATCTGTATCGCTGATCAGTATTCTTAATCCATAATATTTGTTGTAAAGTCGTCATCTAGAGAATGATGTATCTCAGTCACGCTTTGATTGTGACTGTTCATATGCGCACCATGAGGATCTTGAAGTACATGGGTTCATACGGCCAGGTTAAGCGGAATTTATAAAATGTAACGCCATAGATCTTGCACGCTACGCTGGTATTTTGCGATCAGCATGCGATGTGTATCGCAAAATTTGAGAAACTTTGACTGGAGGCGCTTGGTGGTATAGCCCTGTATTATAAGTTTCTGCAACAATGTTTTGTGACGTTGATTAAAATTGTCACATTTAACACAGGATCTAGCAAATGCTACTAGGCGAGATATGTATACGCCATATGCAGGTCCCACTGGAATATTACTGTCTAGAAAGGGATAGTTTACGATGTCAAAATTGTAATCATCTCTTTTGTCATATACCAAAATTTAGGTCAAGGTCACTGTGACCCCAGAATCAAGAAATCTTTAAACATTACTTTTTTTGTGTCGGTAGATACATTAGGAAGGACATGATGTGTCATGCACCAAAATGTAGATCAAGGCCGAAGGTTAAGGTCAATGTGATTTCAAAATCATGAAATTGTTAAAAATCATGATTTTTTTGTGTCCAATGATACATTGAGTGAAGACGCTGTGTTGTATACCAAAATTTAGGTCAAGGTCAAGGTCACTGCACCCCAAAACCAGGAAATCATCAAAAATAACTCTTTTTTTTTGTGCCCGTAGATAAATCATTAAAATTCACATTTTCATATGCCTGTCGAAGACAAGGTCATGTAATGTGATGGTGGGTTCTCTCCATCTACCGTCTATTAATCTATTAACATTTGTTGTCCATGCGATATGTCTAGTTTCAAGGTATGGATATTGGTAAAACTTTGGGTATACCTACTCGCATGGCAAAGAGGAGCCATATATTCATTTTGAGATCAATTTGTCAAAGGTCAATGTCACAATCCCCCAGAACTGAATCAAGTTTAGCTGACTCTTTGTGTTAGGTTGGAATATGTATATGGCATTTGTCCTGTGGAGTTGTCTCCAATGTTTGATAGGTGTAAGAAACAGCTACATTTAGTTTAACTGTTGTGAAATAAAAACCATACATTTACTAATTTAACTGGGATAGGGGTCCTTTATGAACTTTATACCTGTTTATTAACTCAAGAACAAAGGTTTACTACATCACTTTCTTCACATTTTTCTTCCTCCATGAAAACATTTTCTCACCTGAAAGGAATTTATTTGAAGGAAAACTACCATTTTCTTGTGTTTGGCTGTTGTCGAATTCAGTGTGGGATATGTGAGCTCTCGGCTCTTGTTTCAAGGTCACCTAGTTACCAAGAGTTAAGCCCATTTTAGTTTATCATTCAATATAATATGTGATATAGGTTATATTCTCAGAAGCACAAAGTCGTAGATCTTTCTCTGGATTGCTAGCTACCAATTGGGATCAAGGCCATTAAATAACCTTGAAATTGGGACCAGTGTAATTCCAGATATACGGGCGTATATTGAAGCCCCTTGGGCTCTTGTTCACTATAAACTTGTTTCGTTTTTCAATTGAGATGATTTGTTCAGTATTTTTTTATTCAAAAACATGAGATATATACAAACTCTCAATTTTCACGAAGAAATCCTAAAAATAGAGGTATAAAATCTAACCTAGACGCAAAGTCACTCTTTGATAACTGATGCAAATATGATAAATATGGATACATTTTTCCTGCTGTTCCAAAAAGGACCAGTAAGCTTACATTTTGGTCTGGCAACTTCGTCTGGCAAAATAGTCCAGTTATCATCAATTAGAAATATTTTCTTTGTTAAAGAGATAGCAAAGTGACCCAATTAACGAACCAGAACTCATGCGATCAACCACGTGTCAATGCCGCTGCTATCTGGTAAAGATAGTATTGTGTAAGGATTAAGTTGAATTATAGTGCAAACCCAGGATTGAATGATCATTTCAGCTTGTATATCATTGTAGTGATCGCCACTGTTATGAGACATTTTGGCACAAATTAAAAATTAAATTTTTACAATCTTATACGGCTCAAATACTCCCGGAGAGCACCAATTTACCAGCAATTTTCAAATTGATCCTCCTCTCAAAATCTGCCCCTTTTAAGCCCCCCTCCCCCCCAAACTTGACAACTTGTCTCTACACCCTTATTCAGCTGTGACTTGGCCTGGACTTCTCTAATAACACAGACATTGCTAATCAGCTCACTGTGGCTTGGAAAATTTCTCGTTCATGGGTATTATTCTCCAACGTATCTCGAATACTGTTATGTGAAGAATACAACTCAATAAACAAAATAGAAGACTTTTTATACAGCAGCCAATATTCGATTGAATAAACAGGCATGGTCTATTTACTATGGTAATGTTCCCTGGGAATTATAGACACAGGCAAAAGTAAAAACACCTGTTTCAATGACTCCATACAATGGTTTACAATCCCCTAAGTATGCCTATACAGCTTTAGGCTTTGTTATCCCAGGTCCATGAAATAGTGGTATTTGTCTTTCCGAGACACACCAGAATTTATTCTGGCAATGGGGGGAAGCCCAGTTTTGACTGGGACCCTGGTTCACACTTAATTCAATCTGGTGAGTGGCACACGCTTCAAAATCTTCCTATCAGGTGGCCAGATGCTATCGAGGTCGGGGAATCGGATGGGAGAGTGGTATGGCAAGCCAAAGTGCTTTTTATTCGAGAATTTCCGATATCAGGAATTTAATTCCCGATATCGGAATTAAAATTTCCGATATCGGAAATTCATGACCTTCAATTTCCGATATCGAAAATTGAATTCTCGATATCGGAAATTCAATTTCCGATATCGGAAATTGCAGTTCCCGATATCGGAAATTAGAATTTTCGATATCGGAAATTCGGAGACAATTCCCGATATCAGAAATTGAATTCCCGATATCGGAAATTGAATTCCCGATATCGGAAATTGAATTATCGATATCGGAAATTCAATTCCCGATATCGGAAATTCAATTTCCGATATCGGAAATGCAATTCCCGATATCGGAAATTGTCATTGAATTTCCGATATCGGGAATTGCAACTCTAGGGTGCACTCCACACTTGCCACGGTTTCATACAAAGTGGTCCCTCCCTAATTTTATAATAAGGAAGATCGCCCGATTTTGACAGCAAGGTAATTCTTCTTACCTTTCTACTAACTGATATCTATAGTATCACCCTGCTGGACGTAACCGTTTCTCCAAAGGGGGATATAACAATTGCTTGTTGATCGCACCCACTCGCCACTGCAGAGTTAATCGTGTCCGGAATTGAATATCTGGAGGACCAAAATCCGCACTTTTTCTGGAAGCGAAAATCATGATTCCTATAGCGATAAAATTTTACAAAAAAACGAGTAGGTCGACCCCCTATTTTTTTCGCCATATTAAATTGTCCTTTGGACAGGAAACACTTTAACATACATAATATTAAAAAGAAAATCATTTCATATGTTTTTCAGAAAAGTTGAAGAAGGGCTAAGGAGGACTGCACGTCTTTCCTTTTCAATTTCAATAGCTCACAAGTCCCCTGAAAATAACGGCACGAGTGTGCCCAGTTAGAAAATATATACGTTTACAAGGTTTTTGTTAAAGATTTTACATCTATTTATGGTCGAAGATCCGAACCCATGCCTGTTTTTAGCCGCACATCATTTAGGTTTCAGATTCAGATTCAGATTTAGGTGTGGAATGCACCCCTAGGTTTTGTAAAGCTTTCAGGCTTTCATTTCCGATATCGGAAATTCGGTGACAATTTCCGATATGGGAAATTCTATTTCCGATAACGGAAATTGAATTCCCGATATCGGAAATTGAATTCCCGATATGGGAAATTCTATTTCCGATATCGAAAATTGTCACTGAATTTCCGATATCGGAAATTCTAATTCCCGATATCGGAAATTCTAATTCCCGATATCGGAAATTCTAATTCCCGATATCGGAAATTCTATTTCCGATATCGGGAATTGCAATTTCCGATATCGGAAATTAGAATTTCCGATATCGGGAATTGAATTCCCGATATCGGAAATTCGGAATAAAAAGCACTTTGGCTTGCCATAGAGTGGAGTCTTAAGTAAATTCAGAATATGTAATGAATCTGATAAAATCTTGAATCTTAAATGCACTTCGGCAACGTAATATGAATTGTTTACAAGTTTAAAATCATGTTAACCATGTTATCTTGCTGTCAGCATCACTAAGTTTAACATCTAATGGTAAACATAATCTATTTGGAGTATATATTACCTATTTTCCTTGTTAGTTCACAGTTCCTTAAATGCTTGAACTATCACTGTCAGTGAGGGGCCTGTGTGATTGAGAGACCTGAATCATGTAATCTGGAGCCCTCACTTGAGTAAATCAAATCTGGCCATGGAAACGTTGAATTTCTACATGCATCTGTTATGAAACAGAAAGTCGTGCCATGTCACCATGGCCATAATTTCATTATGAGGAAATTTTCAATGCGAGGGTTCTCTAACATTGGGACATCATGTATCAAGATATATGACCTGCCATCACAATTTTCTCATCAGAATACGGTTTGTTGATGTCATAGCTCTATAAATATTCCATGATTCATATAAGGAGAAGTGCCCCTGTACGACCTCTTCAAAATGCAAATTTGATTGGCCACTCTAACTTTCTTGTTTGAAACCAAATACCGTACAAGCATCGCTTTCCATATTTGGAGATCATATATAGATCGAAGAAAATGCTTGCTGCATGGTGTTGGCAAGATCGTTATCTTGATATGACATAAGCAATCTAATTAAAATTAAATCCTATCTGCTCTCCCATTTGGATATGTCGCTTGCAGGATCTAACCGGCTTGCAGTAATGAGAGTGTCAGCCAATCCCGAGAGCTCTCCATAGTGCTGTGAAGGGAACATAATGGTAGGTACTTTCTGGTTGGCTCAGCCGAATCACATGCTACGCTGTCGGGGTATCTTCTGATGTTGCCGCCGTCCCTCCAGGTTGGCACCATAATGCCGGGTAAAATTATGGACTGGTCCTTGGCATAAACCTTGGGTTAAAGCGGACTGCAAGGTTCCATATAGGCCTTCACGCCTTGCGGGACATGTACTTTGCGTTGACAATGACAATTTAATTGGTTTCGTGTTACACAATCCATGTTAGATTTCTGGATGAGCGTTCACGTGTCATACAGATGAATGGAAATACAATTCATCACGTGACTGAGAGATATATATTACGTCATCAGGGTATGGGACCATTGTATGTACACAATATGGCTGCGTATATTTTCCACAGTCCAATCAGCCGCTGGTCAGTGTTTGGGGTCCGTTCAACCATGATCATGATACATGTTACATGCCAACCCTCTTCACGCAGTCAGCTATTTAGTCCCAAGCTTCCTATGACCCTTGATGCCAGACGACGGGTAATTTCTGGGAGATTGCCCCGGACTAGCAGCTGTTCAAATTGTATTGTGATTATTATTTTTCTTTTCAGATTGATAAGCCATGATTGCATTAAGTGTACCGCTGTATTGTGCGACCCCGGTACGGATAAGGAGATCGTATTGGACACAACATTGCTGGAACCTTTCCGAGCCCATCTTGGAGAAACGTGCCAATTTATTGGAGAACTGGACTGTCTTACAGAGGATTATTACGTCATATTGCGTGCTCGCATAGTGCGTCCGGTAGACGAACTGGATTTGGTCATGTACCGAAAGGCTCTGCAATGGCAGAGAGACTATCTTGAACAACGAACAAAACAGTCTTGATGACATTAGGTGAATAATGTTTTACAGTAAATTATAGTTTTGGTAAGAATGGATGTCATCATTTGTGTGTTGCAAAAGTAGGAAATTATTTTGCAACTGGCATATCGGTATACAAAATACCACTCTGAATAACAAAATGGCTTTTTGCAGAATGTATCTATTCAGCTGCTGTTTGACTGATACTCCCTCAGTATTTGAACAGATACCCATCCTCCATATAAATGCAGGCGTGTATACTTCATACCAGCACGGCTTTGTCAGACGAACCATGACTGGGGATGATGCAGATGCTGGGAATGAGGCTCTTTGTCAAAGTCAGTAAAGCCATGTTTCACCACCCATTCTCAAGGAGTGCTGTATCTATATGCCTGGGATACCAAAGACAACTTGTTTTCATGGTCATATGCACATAATGACATTGATACACTCTGCGATCAATGTACGCTGTCATGGACAGAGTCATTTCTCTTATGTTGTCATGGTTATTGTCGCTGTAGCTTCGAAAAGACTGAAGCCTGTTGCCGGATACAGACACTTAAAAATGATGTGCTACCTACTCACTCCCAAGTCAAATTTTCATGCCTTCATTCATTCCTGTCACCCGGTCATGCCTCCAGTACATTTTTCATGTCAACAGTCCATTAAGGACCACTTACCTACATTGGATTTACAGCTCATTTCGCCAATAAAACAACTTTCTCAGATTCTGTCCCCTATCTTCATCGAGTTCAGCAAACAGTTTGATATTCCCTCTTCAAAAAGTTATGGGCAACTGAATTTTTCAAGAATACGGGTCACGTGAGCCACATGCTACAAACCTTCTTTGGGTCACTTGTTGATGTTTGAAGATGGCTTATAGAGACATCAGCTCTTCGGTTATCATATAGTTTGCCGAACTTGATAAAAAAAAAAAAAAATGAGAAGGGGTTGTTTAACTGCGGGTAGAGCCATATGGCCCCCAGTGGGTAAGTGGTCGCGAACTGACCTGCAAACTTGAGTGCCCATGGCTTCGTGACAGGACTGAATGATGGCATGAATTTGAACTTGAGGATGACTATCACTTACACTAGACTCTTCTCGTATAGTAAAGGAGTCTCACAGGACTAGAATGGCCACAACAGAGGTGATTTTGAGGTCGCCAGCCTCCTAGAGAAGGAATCAACTGTGCCTCTCAAACTGACATCAGACAGCGATCGATAAATTGAATGCCTTTCACGACCAATCTGCTTTTGGTCCTGACAATGCAATATGTCTCATGAATGCTCATGGTGGTAGCCTTTGTGATGGACTCACTAATTTCCACGTTTCTCTCCATAGCTCTGATTCTAAACAGTATTTTCATGAAAGTTTATCGAAGTTGTACGAGGTGGCAATAAACTTTTATAATAAACGGCTATAGAAAATATATTTACTCAAATTCTCCATAGACATTACATACATGTAGTAGGCCTATGTACAGGCTTTTGCAGCAATAAGGTAAAAACTCGTGAGAGTCTATTATTTGTTTTTGGAATTATTAAACTCTTAGAATCGAGCCAATTTGCCTTTACCATCGACTCACTCACTCCAATGATAATATTATCACGGTAGACTGCAGCGATAATTTTATCCTTGCAGTCAACGATATTATAACCGTAGACTCCAACGATAATATTATCAGAGCAGTAAGTCCCCTCACTCCTCTGTTGACTGCTCTGATAATATTATGTTTGCAGTCTACCCTGATGAGGCTCGTAGGCTCGTAGGCTCGTTGAGAGAGTAAGAGAGAGCCAGGTGGGCAGGGGCGGGGTGTGTTTATCAAAATAGTCCAAAAGAAGTTGCTCCGTAGAAAAAAAATGGCTGCCATTGGCCTATCAAAAAAGGTTCATATAACACATTTGGAGAAGTGATTTTTTTGTAATATTATAAAAACTACTAGTCAGATTTTCCTGCATTTTGGCATACATACTGTCTGCAACATAGATATTATGTCAGTGAAATTTAGGCTCGGCTGTGACTTTGGTTCTCGAGGTAGAGTAGAAAGTGAAATTTGGTATTTCCCCCAAATATGGTTGAAATTTGACCACGCAAAAGCAGATTTTGAGATCCATCCTCTTCGGGCATTCAATTCCCATGCACAATTTTCTCCATTCAATCCTTTGCTTGGACTCCTTGACACGTTTTCTATACATACTCCAACGTACTAACATTTTCGATTTGATGAAGGAGTGAATTATTCATCAAAATACGCTCTGAAACGTGTTTTCCAGCTGCCAGTCATCACTATAGGGTGATATCTGTGAAGACAAATGCATTTATAAAGCATTAGCATATTACATGCTATGAAGGAAACAAGTCGTGGCTATTTCTGGCCCAGTCGGCTGTTAACATACGCCTCTTTGCCAATTGTGGACGACGGTATTCTGTTGAACGTCAGGTTTGTTGCATATAATGGCATAAAAGGGCGTGATTAGCTTTGATCCAATACTAGGAGGTGAGCGGTGAATGGGTGAGAGCGGGACGAGATAGATACCCCTCCTTTATTGTATGTATTTTTGAAATATTTCTTACTACAGAAGTAGGTCAGCATTGGACGTTTAACTCGACGGTTTTGTTCCTATCTCGCCACGTATAGTTAGCCGAAGTGAAATTCGATAGTACCGAATCATCTGTTAGGTACATAAGTTTGTGATACTGAACAATTGCTTTACTAAAGGAAGGTACGTGGTTGCTTCCGTCTGATTAATAAAACTATATTTGATTATTGTGTGACGAAAATTGAAAAAAAACCCACGGCACCATCACGTTTCATATGAGGCTCGTAGGCTCGTTGAGAGAGTAAGAGAGAGCCAGGTGGGCAGGGGCGGGGTGTGTTTATCAAAATAGTCCAAAAGAACTCACTCACTCCGTAGAAAAAAAAATGGCTACCATTTATGGCAAGCCAAAGCGCTTTTTATTCCGAATTCCCGATATCGGAAATTGAATTCCCGATATCGGGAATTAGAATTTCCGATATCGGAAATTCAGTGACAATTTTCGATATCGGAAATAGAATTTCCCATATCGGGAATTCAATTTCCGATATCGAAAATAGAATTTCCCATATCGAAAATTGTCACCGAATTTCCGATATCGGAAATGAAAGCTGGAAGCTTTACAAAACCTAGGGGTGCATTCCACACCTAAATGGTGTGCGGCTAGAAACAGGCAGGATCTTCGGCCATAAAAAGATGTAAAATCTTTTAACAAAAACCTTGTAAAAGTATATATTTTCTAAATGGGCACACTAGTGCCCTTATTTCAGGAGACTTGTGAGCTATTGAAATTGAAAAGGAAACACGTACAATCCTCCGTAACCCTTCTTCAAATTTTCTGGAAAACTCCATAAAATATATGAAAATGTGTCAAATTCTACCCGCAACCCAGCGAAAACGTATGAAATGATTTTCTTTGTATGTATGTTCAAGTGTTTCCCGTCCAAAGGATAATTTAAAATGGCGAAAAAAACGGGGGTCGACCTACTCGTCCTTTTGTAAAATGTTATGGCTATGAAGGAATCATCATTTTCGCTTCCCGAAAAAGTGTGGATTTTGGTCCGCCAGATATTCACTTCCGGACACGATTAACTCTGTATAGCGGCGAGTGGGTGCGATCAACAAGCAATTATTATATCCTCATTTGGAGAGATGGTTATGTCCAGCAGGGTGATACTATAGATATCAGTTAGTAGTAAGGTAAGAAGAATTACCTTGTTGTCAAAATCGGGCGACCTTCCCTATTATAAACTTAGGGAGACACCACTTTGTAAGAAACCGTGGCAAGTGTGGAGTGCACCCTAGAGTTGCAATTTCCGATATCGGGAATTCGGTGACAATTCCCGATATCGGAAATTGCATTTCCGATATCGGAAATTCAATTTCCGATAACGGGAATTGAATTTCCAATATCGGGAATTGAATTTCCGATATCGGGAATTGAATTTCCGATATCGGGAATTCTCCCCGAATTCCCGATATCGGAAATTCAATTTCCGATATCGAAAATTCTAATTTCCGATATCGGGAATTGCAATTTCCGATATCGAGAATTCAATTTCCGATATCGGAAATCGAAGGTCATGAATATCCGATATCGGAAATTTTAATTCCGTTATCGGAAATTTTAATTCCGATATCGGGAATTCAATTTCCGATATCGGAAATTCTCGAATAAAAAGCACTTTGGCTTGCCATAGCCATTGGCCTATCAAAAAAGGTTCATATAACACATTTGGAGAAGTGATTTTTTTGTAATATTATAAAAACTACTAGTCAGATTTTCCTACATTTTGGCATACATACTGTCTGCAACATAGATATTATGTCAGTGAAATTTAGGCTCGGCTGTGACTTTGGTTCTCGAGGTAGAGTAGAAAGTGAAATTTGGTATTTCCCCCAAATATGGTTGAAATTTGACCACGCAAAAGCAGATTTTGAGATCCATCCTCTTCGGGCATTCAATTCCCATGCACAATTTTCTCCATTCAATCCTTTGCTTGGACTCCTTGACACGCTTTCTATACATACTCCAACGTACTAACATTTTCGATTTGATGAAGGAGTGAATTATTCATCAAAATATGCTCTGAAACGTGTTTTCCAGCTGCCAGTCGTCACTATAGGGTGATGTCTGTGAAGATAAATGCATTTATAAAGCATTAGCATATTACATGCTATGAAGGAAACAAGTCATGGCTATTTCTGGCCCTGTCGGCTGTTAACATACGCCTCTTTGCCAATTGTGGACGACGGTATTCTGTTGAACGTCAGGTTTGTTGCATATAATGGCATAAAAGGGCGTGATTAGCTTTGATCCAATACTAGGAGGTGAGCGGTGAATGGGTGAGAGCGGGACGAGATAGATACCCCTCCTTTATTGTATGTATTTTTGAAATATTTCTTACTACAGAAGTAGGTCAGCATTGGACGTTTAACTCGACGGTTTTGTTCCTATCTCGCCACTTATAGTTAGCCGAAGTGAAATTCGATAGTACCGATACAGTTCAACTGGAGGAAAACCGCGCCCAGAATCAAATCATCTGTTAGGTACATAAGTTTGTGATACTGAACAATTGCTTTACTAAAGGAAGGTACGTGGTTGCTTCCGTCTGATTAATAAAACTATATTTGATTATTGTGTGACGAAAATTGAAAAAAAAAACACGGCACCATCACGTTTCATATGAGGCTCGTAGGCTCGTTGAGAGAGTAAGAGAGCCAGGTGGGCAGGGGCGGGGTGTGTTTATCAAAATAGTCCAAAAGAACTCACTCACTCCGTAGAAAAAAAATGGCTGCCATTTATGGCAAGCCAAAGCGCTTTTTATTCCGAATTTCCGGTATCGGAAATTGAATTCTCGATATCGGGAATTAGAATTTCCGATATCGGAAATTCAGTGACAATTTTCGATATCGGAAATAGAATTTCCGATATCGGGAATTCAATTTCCGATATCGAAAATAGAATTTCCCATATCGAAAATTGTCACCGAATTTCCGATATCGGAAATGAAAGCTGGAAGCTTTACAAAACCTAGGGGTGCATTCCACACCTAAATGATGTGCGGCTAGAAACAGGCAGGATCTTCGGCCATAAATAGATGTAAAATCTTTAACAAAAACCTTGTAAAAGTATATATTTTCTAAACGATATTATAACCGTAGACTCCAACGATAATATTATCAGAGCAGTAAGAGTAGTATACAAAGAGTCAATTGAACGAATAGCGCTTCACTGCGCATGCGCGGAAAAAAAATGGGGAGGTTTTGTGGCGGTGTGCGCATGCGTGTGGTGCTGTGGTGGATGGTGGATGGGTGGTGGGTGCAAGATGGCGGCTGTGGTGGATGGGTGGTGGGTGCAAGATGGCGGCTGTGGTGGATGGTGGATGGGTGGTGGGTGCAAGATGGCGGCTGTGGTGGATGGTGGATGGGTGGTGGGTGTAAGATGGCCGCTGTGGTGGATGGTGGATGGGTGGTGGGTGCAAGATGGCCGCCGCTGTGGTGGATGGTGGATGGGTGGTGGGTGCAAGATGGCCGCCGCTGTGGTGGATGGTGGATGGGTGGTGGGTGCAAGATGGCCGCCGCTGTGATGGATGGTGGATGGGTGGTGGGTGCAAGATGGCCGCCGCTGTGTGGATGGTGGATGGGTGGTGGGTGCAAGATGGCCGCTGTGGTGGGTGGTGGATGGGTGGTGGGTGCAAGATGGCCGCCGCTGTGGTGGATGGTGGATGGGTGGTGGGTGCAAGATGGCCGCCGCTGTGGTGGATGGTGGATGGGTGGTGGGTGCAGATGGCCGCCGCTGTGGTGGATGGTGGATGGGTGGTGGGTGCAAGATGGCCGCTGTGGTGGGTGGTGGATGGGTGGTGGGTGCAAGATGGCCGCCGCTGTGGTGGATGGTGGATGGGTGGTGGGTGCAAGATGGCCGCCGTTGTGGTGGATGGTGGATGGGTGGTGGGTGCAAGATGGCCGCCGTTGTGGTGGATGGTGGATGGGTGGTGGGTGCAAGATGGCGGATTGTAGAAAAACGTATAAAAGGAGTCGATTTTTAGGGTAGGGGTGTATTCATTGCACTATCTTGCGGAGCACTCTGACTTACCTGACCTGACCCGCCTGCCAGCCTTGCCTATCCGCTTGTATGAGACGAAAAGCATGAGACGTGGAGAAGATTTTCCCTGGGACCCAGCAGCACCTCCGGTTGAAGTCTTGCCTGAAGACGAGCGTGTCAGGGACATTTATCAACGTCACTGGGCTACCATACGCCATTGTTTTCACCGTGACCGTCGTCTATTGGACTTGTATAACTTTCGGCTGCAGGACCTCACGTATCTGTCTACCTATGCCGAGAACATTTTCAAAGATCAGGTGACAGCGTTCAAGTTGAATATCACATTCGGGTACATTTTACGGCACAAGGAGACGGACCAGCTGCGGTATTATTATCCCAGCAATAATACCTATGTGTTTGATCAGCCGTTCACGGTGACGGATGCGATTTCTCTGGAGCCACTCATCGACCAATTGACGACGTTGGATCCATTGGAATGGGCCCGGTTGCAACGCCCCAATACCCAATGGCTTGTGGAAATGGTGACCAACGTCACATTTTTCGTCACGAAAATGAGAGATCATCCTATCGGTGCTCCTGTACTACTACCCCCGTGGTTGCTTCATCGACCCGGTCTGTATGCATTAACGCGTGGGGTAAAGGGACCCTACAAAGACCGGAAATGTCTGTTTCGGTGTTTGGCCGTGCATCTGGACGAGTGTGACCCCCAGGCTTGTGACACAGTGGCCGATGACTATTGGGAACAGTATTTACAGCAGCAAGACTTGGATAAGCGGCACTTCCGTGGAGTGCCGTTCAAGAATTTGGATGACGTGGAAACACTGTTCGACATCAATATCTTTGTATACCGATTACGATGCGAAGAGGAGGGTACATTTGTGGCTGAATTGGTTCGTCGTTCAACAGAACGGTATGCTGCTACGATGAAAGTCCATGTGTTCGACGACAATGGCGTGAGTCATTTTTCGCTGATCTCCAATATGAGCCAGTACGCTCAGTCTTTCAGTTGTGCCCAATGCCATCGGGTGTTTAAAAAGTCTTACAACTTACATCGCCACGAGAAAATCTGTGACAACATTGTCAAGCGAGTATATCCGGGTGGAGTGTATCATAATACGCCTACTATTTTCCAGGAACTGGCCGATGAGGGTATCATCATACCGGAAGAGGACCGTTATTTTCCCTACCGGGCGTGTTATGATTTTGAGGCCCTGTTGGAGCCCATGGACATGTTCTCAGCAAAAACGCAGTGGACGCAGCGCCATATTCCTCTGAGTGTCAGTATTTCCAGCAACGTACCTGGCTATGACGCTGCACCGGTGTGTTTCGTGTCCACGGGGGAATCCCATGAGTTGATCACCCGCATGATGGAGTATTTAGAGCAAGTCAGTGCGGCTAGTACAGAACTATTGGTGGCCAAGTTCCAGGACGTACTGGACCAGCTGGACGATCGTATTTCTATACCGGGTGTAGCGTTTAGTGACGATGAAGAGTCCGAGTCCGAGTCGGAGCCCCAGGAGCCGGAACCCATTCAGTCGCAGGATGTGCTTTTACCGAAACCGTATGCGGAGAAATTGAAAGTGCGCTTCCTACAATATCTAGGTCAGTTACCGGTGCTCGGCTTCAATTCGGGACGTTATGATTTGAACATGGTGAAGGAATTTCTTTACCCCTACTTGGCACAGTCGAATACCATCAAGTCCGTGATCAAGAAGATCAATAATCATATGGCCCTCACTACCACATCACTGCATTTCCTGGATGTACGGAACTATTTAGCTCCTAATTGTAGCTATGATCAGTGGGTCAAGGCCTATAACTGTACACAAACCAAAGGGAGGTTCCCTTACACGTATATATCATCGCTCGACCGTTTGCAGGAAACACAGTTGCCACCCCGGCACGCCTTCTTTGATGATTTGAAGCAAGTGGAATGTCTGGAAGACACGTACCGGGAACTACAGCAGGTATGGAACGATGAACATATGCAGACCTTGCGAGATTTCCTGATATGGTATAATAACCTAGATGTGGTTCCTTTCCTCGAAGCGGCCGAGAAAATGGTGCAACTCTTTCGTCGCCAAATGCACGTCGACATCTTCAAGGAGTGCTTGAGTTTACCGGGTCTGGCGCTTCGCCATCTTTTTCAAGTGTGCTACGTACTTCTCGCTGATACAGCAAAAAGATGCAGACATGCATGATTGTCTAAAGCAGAACATTGTGGGCGGCCCGAGTCTTATTTTTCACCGTTATCACGAGAAGGACGTCACTACTCTCCCCAGTGGAAAACCCTGTGCTAAGATCATCGGTTTCGATGTGAATGCCTTGTACCTGTGGTCGCTGGCCCAACCTATGCCCAGTGGCCATTATACACGTTGGTTGGCGGAAGGTCGGCATTTTACACCGCAACGCACACCCTACAAGCATCTGGCTGATCAGTGGTTGGATTGGGAAGCCTATCGACGGGCCATTTATATACGACACCAGACCAACGCCACAGAGAAGCGCATAGGAGATCGTCGACTTCCCGTCGATGGGTTTGCCCTGGTGGGTAGCACACCCACCGTATTTCAATTTTACGGTTGCTATTGGCACGGCCACGAATGCCATTTCAGCGCTGGACGCTTCAACGAGCGACGTGGAAAAACATCGCAAGAATTACGCGAAGAAGTGGTGGCGAACGGTGATTATGTGAAAGAGAGAGGATTCCATCTGATTGAAATGTGGGAGTGTGAATTTCACACGATGTGTCAGGCCCTACCCCATTTACGACGTTTCCTAAAAGAGCGCGAGTACCCCTTGAGTCGTCGGCGACTTCTGAGTCTGCCACAGATGTTGGACGCCATTCGTTCAGGGGACCTCTACGGCTTTGTCGAATGTGATTTGCATGTTCCCGACACTCTCAAGCCTCTCTTCGCCCAGTGCCCTCCCATCTTTAAGAACACGCTGGTAGGTCGGGCTGCTATTGGGGACACCATGAGGACCTATGCGGAGCAACACGAGTGTTTGCCTCAACCTCGACGGATGTTGATTGGTAGTATGTGGGCCGAGAAAATCTTGCTGGGCACGCCCTTACTGCAGTGGTACATGAACCACGGTTTGGAAATTACCCAAATATATCAAGTGATACAGTACGTACCCGACGCTTGTTTTGCGGAGAATGTCGACATCGTGACGTCGGCCCGTCGTCAAGGTGATGAATACCCGAGTGAGGCCATCATCGGTGAATGTTGGAAGCTCACTGGCAATGGTTATTACGGAAAAACGGTAACGAACCAGGATAAGCACGTCAACGTGAACATTTGTACTACTGCCCAAGCCCGCAAAAGAGTGAATTCTCCTCTGTTTCGGTCCGTGGAGGTCATCGATGACGACACCTATGAAGTCACTTCAGCCAAGAAGACTATCCGTTACAATCTACCCCTGCAGATTGGATGTATGGTATATCAGGTGGCCAAGCTGAGGATGCTGCAGTTTCTCTATGATTTTATGGGTGTCTATTTTAATCCATCAGACTGGCAACTCATGGAAATGGATACCGACTCGGCCTACATGGCCGTCTCTAATGCGGATTGGGAGTCCCTGGTGAAACCCGAGTTACGGGCCCAGTATGAAGCGGAACGGGACCAGTGGCTACCTCGACGTGACCATTACCAGTACGATAAGCGTACGCCGGGCCTGTTCAAGCTGGAGTGGAGTGGGGATGCTATGATTGGTCTCTCCTCCAAGACGTATTACTGTTACGGAGGAGGAGACGGAGGAGGGGGAGGAGGAGAGGAAAATAAGTTTAGCTGCAAAGGAGTGAGCCGGCGCGATCCCAACATCGACAAAGCCTTGTACTTGAACGTGCTGCAAAGCCAGGCCAGTGCGAGTGGCACTAACCGAGGATTTCGCGTGGTGGACCACCAGATGCGCACGTACATCCAGCAACGAGACGCCTTTACTTTCTTTTATCCCAAACGAAAAGTGTTGGCCGACGGTGTGAGCACTACTTACTTGGACTTGTGAACAATGTCGAACTATAACTGTTGATACACGAGTTATAAAACTGTAAAAGTCAGGATGGCCGAGTGGTCTAAGGCGCCGGTATTAAGTGCTGGTCGGCGATTGCTGTCGTAGGTTCGAATCCTACTCCTGACAGAATTTTTGTACCTTAACCCTACTATTTGTACCCTGTATTCTATTTGTATATATAGTGTAACCCTTCTTGTTGACTTAAATAAAAAAAAGAGAAAGTCAAATCATTTTTTGTGTTTTTTCATCTTTTATTCAACATCAATGAACGTCAGAACAACAACGTTATAACAATAACGTGATAATAAACAAGTGGCCTGCGCGCGCAGTGCATTTTTAAGTTAACCAGAGAAATGGAGCATGCACATTAAAACGAGAGGCCGTCCAGTCATAGACGAGGACATCACGGTCTTCGGCTTGACAATAATCATCAAACATGTATACGATAGTGGGCATAGAATGTCCTCTACTCCGGTGAGTGAGATAAAACACACAGTACTGTCCGCACACACTACTCAAGGGTCCTTGTAATCTTTGAGTATTCCAACGCCACTTTGTAGTAGAGACGTCCATGAATTTCACCAAATCGGCATGTAGGGGCGCAAGTCCGTAGGAATCCAAGTATTCGCC